>JAPPVO010000019.1:28599040-28808089 GCA_030407325.1 Camellia japonica
TCTTCTTCTTCTTCTTCTTCTTCTTCTTCTTCTTCTTTTTTAAGATCTGGCTTCTCATTCTTCAAGGTGGCTATCACCATGTCTCCGACGCAAGCAGAAGGCAACGGATTCAGCCTCCCCTTGATACACTTCACTGATATGATGTACAGATTCTTCGCCCCCGTGTTGTCCGCACAATCCATCGTCGTCCTTGGCTGTTACGCTCATACGCTTGATGAAGGACCCAGATGGGTTATCGTCGGAGTCATAGGATTTGCAGAAAACAGAGGAGAATCTAAAGAGAGAAGTACTTGGGCTTTTTGATCTGGTTGTGGTGGTGGAAGGTGGTGTTGGGGCGTTTGAATTCATCGTCTTCGGCGACGGAGTTGGGTCGGGAGAAGTTGCAGTCGGTGGTGGTATTGGTGGCGAAGTCGCGAGAGGCGGTGGTGGTGGTGTCGGAGGAGGTGCTGGAGAAGAAGATGAAGAGGGTGCGGACCATGGAGAAACGGTGGGAGAGGTGGAGGGGGAGGAGTTGGCCTTTGTAGAAGAGCTCGTCGGTGGGGCAGAGGTGGTGATGGGTAATGGTAGTGGTAGTGGTGGAGGAGGAGATGGTGGTGAAAAGGTTGGTGGGGTAGCGTTTGAAAAATTAGGGTTAGGGTTAGGGTTTGAAAAATTAGGGTTAGAATGTTAAGGATGAGGGTAAAAATGTAACATTATATTTGGACAAAATTGGAATTTAAAAAAAATGAAGGGTCCAAATAAAAAAGATAGTGCTAATAGTAACACTAAAAAATAAACCATTGTTTATACTCCCTCCTTCCCAAAATATTAGTCCCTTATTCCATTTTTCATTATCCCAAAATATTAATCCATTTTTCAAAAATTAAGTACAAAAATAATATAAATTTCCTATTTTACCCTTCTTTTAAATTTATTAACAACATAAAAAGTACAATTATGATATTGATATTCCCCAAAAAATGTACTATCAAAGGGTAATTTTGAAAAATCAATTTTTTAAAGTGCAATAATTGTACTACCAAAAAAAGTTAGATTCTCCAAAAGGGACCATTATTTTGTGACGAAGGGAATTTTATATGCTAACGTAATGAAATAAAAATTTAAAAAATAAAGGTAAATCACACTGACATCCCCTGAGGTTTATGTTTATTATAGTTTCGCTCCTCGCCTTTTAGAAATCACATCTTTCCCCCTGAGATTTAAAGTTTCATTATAGATTCCCCCTCAGCAATTTAATTTTTTTAAATACTAATTTTGGCCTCACTGGGTAAATTACATTGACACCCCTCACATTTTAAAAATTACAATCTCCTCCTTAAGGTTTAAAGTAGCATTACCAATTGCCCTCTTGGTTAGTATTAGTTGGAAAAAAATCATTAAAAAAAAGTAATTGGAAAAAAAAATTAATTGAAAAAATTTTTTGTTAGTAAAATTTTTAAATTCCTGTTTAAAAATCAACGTAAGCACATTTTTTGAATTTACGTTTTTTCCTCAAATTTACAAATTGAGACAACCATTTATAAATCAAAAAAATTATCAAACAAGTTTTTATGACAGTTTTTTAAATTTTTGTAAATATAAATTGAAAACTGAAAACGAAATGATAACCAAACAGGCTTCAGATGGTAAAAATGTCACAAAATTAACAAATAATTAAATAAGTTGCCAACGTAAGAAATAATTTATCAAAAGATTCTCAGGCTATGTATGGTTTGATTTTTAGAAATTTTTCTTAAAAATTAAAAATTAATTTGGTTAAGAAATAAGAAATAAAAAATAATTATCATTTTTATATTATTTTTATCTTTCGAGTGGTTAGAAATAATTTTTTACAAATTAAATTGAAACAGCCATACGTATGTATATAACATGCCCAAAAGTTAAAATGATAATTATTTTTTACCCTTAAATAATAATTATTTTTTATTTTTTATTTCTTAACCAAATTAATTTTTAATTTTTAAAAAAAAATTCTAAAAATCAAACCATACATAACCTAAGAATCTTTTAGAACTCACTTCTTACGTTGGTAACTTATTTAATTATTTGTTAATTTTACGACATTTTTACCATCTGAGGCTCGTTTGGTAACCATTTCGCTTTCAGTTTTTAATTTATATTTACAAAAATTTTAAAAATTGTCATAAAAACTTGTGTTGATAATTTTTTTGGTTTATAAATGGTTGTTTCAGTTTGTAAATTTGAGAAAAAAAATATAAATTCAAAAAATGAGTTTACGTTGGTTTTTAAACAAAAATTAAAAAATTTTACTAACAAAATTTTTTTTCAATTAATTTTTTTTTCCAACTAATACTAACCGAGGGGGTAATTGGTAATGCTACTTTAAACCTTAGGGAAGGGATTGTAATTTCTAAAATGTGAGAGGTGTCAATGTAATTTATCCAGTGAGGGCAAAATTGGTATTTAAAAAAATTAAATTGCTGAGGGGAGAATCTGTAATGAAACTTTAAACCTCAAGGGGAGAGATGTAATTTCCAAAAGATGAGACAGGGAATTGTAATAAACATAAACCTCAGGGTGTCAGTGTAATTTACCCAAAAAATAAATTATAGAGAAAAAAATTTCATACAAAGTTTTTCTTTTGGTCTAGATCAGTTCAGTGTTCATTCTTTCTTTGGAAGTTTTTTTTTTTTTGGAAAAAAAAAACTGTTTAGAATATTGTAAATGTGCATAACGAGCCTTTATGTAATATTGAAACAGCCGTTATTCATATGAATTTTAGTCACACTGCAAAAATGGATATAACAAGTAGCACCTACCACCGAAACCATTACATAATACCGCTTTTTGAAACCTTGGTGCACACGAAGTTACCCAAAAATTTACCATTACCCATTACTTAACAGGCGTTAGTAAAATTGTTTAGTGCACACAAGCTCACCCAAAAATTTACCCTTACCCATTACTGGCGTTCTAACGAAAATCCAGTTACAAAGAAAGAAAGGTGAACATTGATTTAGACATCAACTTCTACGTCATGTGTATTATTATGTCTCTATGTTTGGAAGAATAAGAGTGAATTCAGAGGTGATCTCAAGGAACTTCAATGGAAATTAGACAAGTTTGAGACTGTTTTCAAGATAAAATAAAACAAAAGCAAAAACATAAACAAAAATTGAAAACAATAAGTGGGATGTGCAAACGATCGATGTAACAAATGTGTTGAACTGCTATTCAGTTGCAGCAGGAATGAAAGAAGTCATCGTAGCATTGTGAGGATGATCAACGAATGATCAAACAGATGATCGATATGATATATATTAGCAAAAGGCCATGAAGTAAAGGAGCTGAAAAAATATTTAAATGTTGACTAGTGAAAATAAAAGTATCTTACTCATGATTTGGAGCCTCGTAAACACAAAGAAAAGAATGTTGAAGCAAATTTCACAACAAATACCAATTCCGTTATAATATATGTTACCTAATTTTTCTCCCATATTTGTTTACTTGCTTCCAAAACTTTTTTGTGTGCATCGTTTCTGCTCAATTGTGAAAATTTGATCGTCAAATTTGAACCTACATAGTGAAAATTTTAGGTATAAACCTGGACAAATCATTAACCCAACAACAGAACTTGCCAGAGTTGCATGTATGACTAACATTTTTCAGACATTTCATAGATACTTCCAATTGTTTAGGAACTGTAACAGCAGTCATTTAGTAATCAAAGAACTAACCAATCTTGCATTAAACAGTTCAAATAATACTCTGTTCAGAAACAATAATTCAAATATAGACTTTGGACCAGTTTGACTTAACGCAACTACTGCAATTTCAGTGACCAAAATTTTTCGAGTTCGACTTGTCTTAAATGCTTTTAGTATAACCCTATAATGTAGAAATAAACTCAACAACCAAAGAATCCCAATTATATACTATTACTATTATATTCATTTATTAACTGTAACTTTCTGTCATATACTTATCCCTCAGGTAAGTGCTTGCGATGTTCAACCCGTGTTCCTCATCCCAGCAGCAATCCCATTAATAGTAATAAGCAATGCATCTCTAAGTTTATGATTATCATCGTCACGTCTTAATCTCCTCAATATCTCCACTTGCAACATATTGATGGGGTTGAGATAAGGAAGCCTGCTCTCAATCAATCTTTGCAAGCTCTTATTATTCTCTGATAGTTTCTCATGCCCTGAAACCACCAAAACATACTTCTCTGTCGTCAGAAGCTCTCTCCTCAGGTCAGCACCGAGCTCACGCCTACTCTGAGACACAAGAACTTCATCATAACGCTTGGCTATATTAATGTCAGCTTTTCCCAAAACCATCTCTATAAGGTCTATGGTGCATTGAAAGAAAGGCCATTCTTTGTACATTGCTTTTATTTCTTCAGTATGTCCCTTTTCACAAACACCCTTCAAGCCTGCTCCAACTCCGAGCCAAGCAGGAAGAACAAATCGGGTTTGGGTCCATGCAAATACCCATGGAATCGCGCGAAGCTGCCCGATCCCTCCGGAACTCTTTCGTCTCGTGGGCCGGCTTCCTATATTGAGGAAACCAAGCTCAGCCTGTGGGGTAGCTTCATGAAAGTAAGCTAGGAATTCTGGGTTTTCATATACTGTGCTTCGATAACTGTCGCAGCTGATTTTTGAAATCTCCTCCATTAGATTACGCCATTTTTGCTCTCTAGGTGGGAGTGGAGGGCGTAGGGTAGCAAGCAGCACAGCTGTAGTGTAGATTTCTAGTTGTCGAACAGCTGTTTGTGGTAGCCCAAACTTGGCTTGCACCATTTCTCCCTGTTCAGTTGACCGAAGGGTACCCTATGATTCAAACAAAAATCCAATGCCACTATTAAATCATAGGCCAAAGTTCATTGTGAATATAAATCTGGTACAAATGTCAATCACTTGATATCTTGGTTTTAAGTATTGGATGCAAAACAAAAACAAAAAAAAACTCTAGTGTTAATCAAACCTGTGTTACTGTGGACTGGTACTTACCCCTGAAACCACATGGAAGTTTTAAGATAACTTCAGCACCAAAGAATCAATTCAAGTTGTATGGAACATTTTTACTTATTATTCATGTTAGAAGTCTGCAACTTTAAACTTAAAAAAAGATAGACAAAGTCTAAGAAACCCCGATACTTCTAGAGGAAGCAAGTAGTGCCCAACACCCGTGTCCAACACCAACACTCTTCGGACGCTCCTAAAAACGTGTCTGATACTTTTTCAAAGTGTTATAATTAACAAATCAAATTCAAAATATCGAATACTTTGCCGACACTTCTTAACCCTCCGAACACGTCCTATGTGATGAATCCCTTCATAATAACATTGGTATGCATACTTCATAACACAATTTATGAATTCTAAATGTCTTCAAACATTTATAAGATTGATACATCATGTGTGTTATATTGTTCTATAATCGCTTTGCTTTCTTTAGAATGTAACTATAAAATGAATGATATCTTGATATTTAAGTTATGAAATATATAATTTTTTAATGTAATCAGTGTTCTGTGACATATTTTCATTAATTTGTATAAATTATTCATATATATGACATATAATTTTTTTTATTTTAAATATATACGAATCTGAGGTGTGTCGTGTCCCACATTTTTTCAAAATCAATGTGTTGTGGTGTTCGTATAATGTCGAATGTCAAAATACTGAACATTTAAGCACAATAGGATATCCACATTTTCATTTGATGGAACATGAAAATGAACAACATCCAGGTGCAATAACAGCATGAATTGGACCAAACTTTTACTATAAGACATACTTATTATAGGATATCCACATTTTCATTTGATGGAACATGAAAATGAACAACATCCAGGTGAAATAACAGCATGAATTGGACCAAACTTTTACTATAAGACATACTTATTATCTGGGAATAAGTTCTTATCAATCAAAACTGATATTTTAGGACGGTTTAATAAAAACTAGAAAGATAGCAATTATTTTCTTATTTTTTTTAATAAGTAAAAAGGATAAATAAGAACTAAGAGTCACAATTGTGTAAATTAATTGATCGTTTACCATAACAGAACCAGGCGGTTGCGATTGAATAGCAAGATATGTGGGGCCACCACCACGGCCAACACTCCCTCCACGACCATGGAAAAGTGTAACTTTGATACCGTACTCATTGCACGCTGCTACGACATCCTCTTGAGCTTTATAAAGCTCCCAAGCGGCAGTGAAGCGACCAGCATCTTTACCAGAATCAGAATATCCAACCATTACCTGTCAACAACTTGATAAGCTCAATATGTCTCATTTGGAAACTTTATTAAACTAATCTTGACGTGTTCGTCCGTGTAACTACCTCCTGATGACTGTTATGGTTCTTAATGACATGCTCTCGGTACCAATCAATTGACAATAATTTCCTGATCACTGAGCCAGCTCCTCTCAAGTCCTTCACTGTTTCAAACAGAGGAACCACCCGCAGCCTATTCCAAGGCATGAACATAATAATTTCATGAGAATCCCATTTTGCATACACAATCCAAAACATTTTTAAATGAAAAATCTTAATTTTTTCCAATGTGTGTGTGTGGTTGCTACCGTAATTCATTGATTGGAAAAAACAAAATTTTCAGATCTAGTAGAAATGGAACACAGCATATTTATATTAGAATACCGACAGCAATCCGGTAAATAATTCAAGATGCATGTTAAACCACTTTGATTTAGTTTTCAAAAACTGTTTTCTGACTTCCTGTTTTTCCTTTTTTTCTTTTTTTTAAGTAAATTTTTTTATGTTGTAGTAAAAAAAATTTACTTTTTAAATGCACCTACAAATTAAAGTATATGTAAATAAATCTGAAGAAAAAAAAATACAAAAAAACAAAGAAATGTGCTGCTTTTTTTGTTTTTTTTAGTGAACTTTTTAAAGATTTCTTCACATATATTCTGTTTTTTAAATACATCTAGATTAGGTGCATATGAAATTTTTTTAAAAAATTACTAAAATATGAAGAAGAAAAAAGTTTAGTAAATACAAAAAGACACAAAAAATCAGAAATCAGAAAATAATTTTTAAAAAACTATACCAAACAAGGTGAGATCCGTTAAAATTCCTGTCCAAATGTCCCCCAAGTGTAGTAGAAGCCATTAAAATTATAAAATTGTTTTGTGGTTGGATATGACAACATAGAAAGAAGAGATAGAACCGTACGTTCCACCAGGGCATGGTCTGCCTCGCTCCCCAGAAACAGCAAGACGAGCATGTTTCTGCAAAAGTTCCACGGTAAGGACATCACTCGCCTGCCAGTTAGCAAGTAGACACCACCATTATTGTTGATTGCACATATGGAACAGTAGTTTGAGAGATCAACAATGTTTTTGAGAAAATGCACAAGCACAATATCTAATTGTGAAGCTCTCGCATGGAAGCATAAGATTTTGTACTATTAGTGACATACAGCTGAAGCCATGGAAATCACATATGCTCCTAGTGAATCACTTCCCAACTCAGCAGCAACACAGAAGGTGTCTAAGACTTCTTTAACCTCAGGAGGAACCTAAAATGTCCAATTAAGAGAACATTAGGAATAAATAATTATATAAATTAACATACAGTAGAAAGAGATTAAAAAACTATAGCAATCAACCATTGTGACACTGACGTTCAAAAAAAAAAAAAAACCATTGTGACACTGATTACTACATCCAACTCAGAAATCTGAGAGAAATGTACACATTACATAATAATGAGTGATCATCTATTCAATGTTCAACTCATTAATTATGGAGTCTTTGATACTGTAATCATACTATGAAACTTGGTTTATTTGTAAATAATTGGAGGAAACTGTTAGGATTTTTATCCTAAGAAATTAATGAGCTATGTTTTGGCAATACCTCTTTTGACAAAACTTATTTTTGATTATTGATTCAAGTTGTGTTGATTTTATTATTTTATTTTGTCTTATCTTTTTCCTAATTTTCTAATCAATCTTTGTTGGAAATTTGTGTTTGATTTCATGCGAACCATGTTGTTGTTCAAGACATAATTTTTTTTTTGATAAATAATGTTGTTGTTCAAGACATAATATAAATGGAAAGAGGCTGAATTTATGGGTTTTGATTAAGGGCGTACCCAATGCACGAAACTCCCACTTAAGCGAGGTCTGATGAAGGGTTGATATAGGTAGCCTTACCCCCGCAAGCGGAGAGGCTATTTCCCCAACTCGAACCCGTGACCACCAGATCACCAAGGGGTAACTTTACCGCTACGCCAGGTCTGCCCTTCAGTTTATGGGTTTTGATTGGCGTACATTTATTGATAGCACGTGGCTATGAAAGAGAAATTTGGTGGCTGATCAAGTGTGTCTCATCATGGTTTACTAGTTATGATTAACTTTGATCATTGTGCCTCAAGGATGACATAATATGGGTTGAGAAAAATATGAAAGATTTTGTTTGATATTGGTGGCAAACAACAGATGAACAGAATGCAATGTTGATAGGAAAGGAAATCTGAAAAAAGTATTCCAAGTTGTCTTGAAATGGCAGAACATGGGTTGAAATCGTGGAAGAGAACAGCAAAATAGTCTGCAACAACAGCAGCAGAAAAGTTTGCAAAAACAGCTGTGGAATCATGCTTCATAGCGCCCGCAAGAAAGATATTCGCAGCAGCGATTTGGAAAAAAACAAAAATCATACTCCCAGTATTTTTTCTCTCTGCTCGCGAAGACAAGCTAGCGCCTGCGACGTGGGTTGACCACGCCCGCAAACAATTGGACTGCGCCCGCGATGGAGAATTCTCTCAAGTCTATTTACAGCAAGATCTGCTGAATTGTTTTGTAGCTCTCACATATCTTTTCTAAGTGTTCTCTCCTAAGCTTTTATGAATATTTTCAACCTTGAGAGGAATTCTTTGTATGAGTGAGAATTATTTTTTATGGGACTTAAGGTTTGGTTTGGTTTGATTTAGTGAGAATTATTTTTGAGAGTGTTTTTTAGAGTGAACTTTGCAATGAGAATTATTTGTAATACTCTCATATTTGCTTGATGATTCATTAGCATCTAGGAGCTTCAACTATAATCATCAAGTTGTAAAAAGTTCTTCACATCTTTCGAAGGTGAACCTTTTTGGTGGGTTCCAAGATTGTAGGCTTTGGTGAATTCTGAAGTCATTGGCGTCGTGACAATTAGACAACTGGTATTGTGGAAACAGATAATCAGTAGAGACGGAAATGGAGCTACTTGTAGATTGAACAAACTTGTAAGCTTGGATTGGCTTTTGTAAGATATCTCTTGTACTTCTCTTTCTTCATAGTGGATTATTCGTCTGGCCGAGGACCCGTGGTTTTTATCATAAGATTGTGGGATTCCGATTGTGATTTTTCCACGTAAAAACTCTTTTGTGTCATGGTTATTGGTGTTTACTGTCTTTACTCTATATTAATCATGGTTGCATAATTTTTATTGGATTGCCTAAATTAATAATCACATCACGGGACATATCTAGATTTTCCAAAGGAGTTTTTTTCAATAAATCTAGATTTTTCAGAAACATAGAACAGAGGTGAAACATGATGAACCCAAAGAACCTCACTTTTCAAAGGTAATGACCGCAGGAGGTTTTATAGTGGATTTTCTTAATTCTTTCAAAAGATAACTCATGTATAAGATAATGAACCTGTGATGATAAGCCAGTTGGTGCACCTAACAGCTAAACTTTATCATCCCTAGGGGCAATCTCAACTTCTCTAAAGCCCATATTTGGTTATCTACAAGGTGAACTTCATACACATAAAGCAAAACTAGGCACACATTAAACAAATATTTTATTACCTCACAAAGGTGTTAGAAGTATAACATGTGAGAGTTAGTGATCTTTTATATGAAAATATCAAATGATGACCTTACCTCTATAGTTGGAGGAATTAAAGGCCGCTTCCCTTTTAGCTCTCTCGTTAGGAATTCCAGTCTTTTTTCTTCATCCCACTCACTATATGTACCCATATCCAAGTATCTGGTAATTGCATCGAGCGTATCAGAGTGCCTACCAGATTCCTGGTACATTAGAAAAGTTCAAGTCAAAACAAATCAACCAAATGTGCTGCAGCCTAGAATCCAAAGCCAAAACACACCTGACGCAAGTCAAGTTTCATTAAATTCATCCCAAAGGTAGCCACTCGTCGAATTAAGTCAGCAAGCCGACCATCAGCTAGCACCCCCGCTCCACATGATTGCTACAAACATCGATAGTTCTAAATAAGTGTACATTAAATCACAAAGAAATTATGTTATGTTCTTCTCTTTTTGTGTGTCAGTGTGTGTGGGTTTGGTGATTAGACAGTCAATTTCATACCAGCGATTCGTGGCACAGAAGTAGCGGTTCCATAAGTTGATCTGGTGTTTCATAGTAATCCCAAGTATCGTATTCACAAGGAAGGTCCTCAAGAAGAAGCTCTAGCCGCTTCCTCGTCTTTTCAAGCTGAACTAACAAGGAAATTACACATTTTCACTTCTTGCCATAACAGAAAGAAATTTTTTTGGGTGGGTAACAGAAAAAAATTAATCAAACAAATAACAACATACAGAAGTTCAAAGGTGTTGTATCCCAATTATTTTAGGTGTCAGTACGAAAATAATAATAAAATAAAATAAAACATATTCCATTCAACTAAAGCTTTGCCTTCAAAGAAATGTACTCTATTTCTATTTCTTTAGGAGACCACCTCCATCTCTCACTTCTCATCAGCACCAGCATCATTCATTTGCAAAACCAGTAAATTTTAATAGGTATCTTCTAGTTTTAGCTTTCCTAGTCTTTCCACTCAACTATCTCAAAATCCACAAGCAAGTAAAAAATTTAGGTTGTGATTGGATTGCTGATTTGGGTAGGGGTTTAAAAGGGAAAGGACAAGGCGAGGGAAATGGAGAAAAATTTTAGCCTATATTTCATTAACATTTCCCTCACGTTTTCGTTTCCCTCTTCAAATTCCTATCAAAATCCATGATCCAAATACAGCCTTAAAACTTGAACCTTGAGGATATATTTTTCTTTGTTGCCTAATATTATGCTCCAGGAATAATATTGCTCAACTTTTCAACTCTTTCAGTTAAATGGAATATACCATTCACATAACACCATAATTTCCAAATAGCAATCAAGTTGTTCTGCATAAACCACATGAAAATTTCAGGTACAGACCAACACGTGTGACGGCAGTTTTCTCAAAAAATAAGGTGTTTCCATAATGCTAGGCAATGGAGCATACTAGCCTCAAACAGCAAAAGATGTAATGTACTAATAGAAGTTTCACCATTGCAAATCTATTAAGTATTGTCACCACTCAAGTAGAGAAATGAATACCGTTTCTTTTATGTGCCCAAGAACAATTCTATATGGAGCAATTGTAGGTCGTTGAGCCAGGCTAGGGTCTAGAAGCTTCTGGAAGCTGGTCCTTCCTATTTGAGATTCGGCAAATAGTTTCCTCTGAGCAAGGAGTTGATTAGAGCTGAAAGAAGAAGAGCGGGGGATCGCAGCTGATGGAGGACTACTAGAATTGGCCATGTTCCCGTCTGCAAACTTTTTGCGCAAACTTTGATTTGAATCCTGGAATGAAGATTCGCGTTTTGGACAACCCTTAACATCCTACAAAAAAAATTTTAAAAATAGTAAGAAGAAGAAAACATAACTATTAAAACTATCAAGTAAAATAATTGGTGCCATAAGAATATTAAAAAAATATCAAGTTGGTGAAACCAATTGCTCCACACAAATGTTACCTGTCCTGGAACTTGCTTCACCTGACGATTCAATGGCGAGTGATTTCTCCCTGGAAGTTCTACTCTAGGGTACTGAGATTCCCCATCCTGGCACGCTACATGAACACATAAATTTACAAATGGATCATACATAATGTTCATATCAGTAAGGCATTTTCATAACATGCTAGCTCATATAAACATTAACTGAAACATGAAAAGTAAAGGGCACATGACCAACATGGATGGAAAATGTTAGAAACGAGAACGTTGAGCCACTAGCAATTCATTTGAAACCCTAAGCCTACTTATCACTCAAACCATTGTAAACAAAGTCCATTTGGGGATTAATTTTAGTCATTAACTTAATTGAAAGAAGTTTAATATATATATATATTGGAACACATTAAGATTTCAAAAAGGGAAATGTGAAATTCTGAATATCAAGTGTTTTGAGAAGCGATTGAAATAATGAAGTAGTCACAAATTTCAAGATCTTTGTCAGACATTGGTCAAAAGTAATTCTGAGAATTAAATTCCCCTATGGTTTTCAACCGCATTACAAATTTTTTTTATTTGAAATACCAATTTTAACCCTAAATCTTCTCTCTCCATCTCTTACCCTCTACTAACAAAATGACTTAAACAAGTGGTATAATCGACAACATGCAAAGTTCTAATTCATAGTTCTAAATTTTAGAATTTAAAAAAAGTAATAAAAACTTGTCAGATTTATTTAATTTTCTCCTCGTGAAATATTATTTTCACAACATTTATACAAGATATTATGTTTGATTAGTCATATACCAAAACTAACTCAATTCAATTTTTTTATGCGCACACCTTCCCTCTATACATAATTTCTGGTTCTGCCCCTAATCACCCACCCCCAACCCCAGCAGCCGCAGACAGCTTCCCACCTCCCACCCCCAATGGCACCTTCCCACTCCCAACAACCACCATCAGCCATTCCCCCATGTAACTACAGATGTGATGGTGGCACTACAGTGTATTCTTTGGAAAAGAAAGAAAACAGACAATCAGTGATGGAAGATCATTCCCTACTAAGATCTACCAGTGTTTTGCATTACCCACCATCATCAACCACCGCCAGTCCCCTTCATCAACATGGTCACCTCCTTCTCCAAGCCCACCCCTTCTGTTTCCCTCTCTCCTTTTTACCTTATCTCTCTCCTCTTCCCCCTCTCTTCCCTCATTAGCCCCTCCACTACCATGGCCATTGTGCTTGCAAATCTTTTAACTGGTGAAGGGTATGAACAAATTGTTTGATGAAACTCCCAACTGAGTTTTAGGATTTATTCCGTGGTTGGGAGCTACAGGGATTGGTGATAGTGGTGGTGATTGAGGTTTGGTCTTCCCTTCTCTATTTATCTAATCTTCCCCCTCTTTCTCAGTGCACAGATTTTGCATTTGGTAGTGTTTGTGGTGAAGTGGTGATTGAATTTGAGAGTTCATATACCAAAATGGGTTTGGTTGGTGGTGATTGTGGCGAGCATTGTTCTTGGGGTGATAGTTTGGTTGGAAGGGAGGACAAGGATGTGGGTAACGATGGGGAGGGAGGTGTCAATAATGTTGGGTATACCTCCTTATTGGAGTGTGAGACCCAATTGGTTTGTTAAAAGAATTTTAATTTGGCTTGGTTTAGTATAATATATTTTTATATATTATATTTGTGGAGACCCAATCCAATTTGATAACAATTAGGGTTTGATTAAAAAACCATAGATTCACAATACATAATAATTGTTTTTTGCTCATCCCGAGGTTGTGAACGGCTGCCGATTAAATCTTCTCTGTGAGATAATGTGCTGCGGCTGCTACAAATTGTTTTGATTGAAAAATCAATTTGGTGGGATTTGCTTTGTGGAACAACAACTAATTGATTGTTGCTTTGGGTTTTGACTTGGTCAAACAAGAATTGTTACTCTACTTTGAAGCGGCTGATTCGGTTCGGTGTTGATTTGGTTCGTTATTTTAGGTCTTCTTCAACTCTAGTTCTGAAGATTTTGGTTCATCTATTTGGTGAGGTCTTTCCTCTTGTTTATTTGTGATTATTTGGAATTCACCTAAGGGTGATTTTGTGAGACCATTAGTGTCTCGTTTGTAATCGTTTGGAATTTATTTGGTTGATAGTGGAATCGGATTTCGATCCCGTGGACGTACCTCACATTGAGGGAACCACGTAAAAATTCTTGTGTTGTTTCTGATTTAATTTTTCCGCATTAAGTTTTTATTCCCATTTATTGATTTACTTGTGGGGAATCATCGATTTTCCCTAACAACTGGTATCAGAGCATACGGTTTATTTGGGTCTATTTATTTGTGTAAATCAATGGAGGGGAATGTGAGTCGCATGTCCAGCTTCAATGGAAGTAATTGAGTAACTTGGAAAACTAAAATGGAGGACCTATTATTTTGTAAAGACTTGTATGGACCCATTGAGGGTGATAGTGGCAAACCTGCTGATATGAAAGATGATGAGTGGAAGAGGCTTAATCGAAAAGCCGTTGGTGTTATCCGTCAATGGATTGATGACAGTATATTTCATCATGTTGCTACTGAAACTTCAGCACATGATTTATGGAAAAAATTAGAGAGTCTTTATGACAGAAAATCAGCCACAAATAAAGCCTTTCTGTTTCATAAGTTGGTTAATTTAAAATATAAAGAGGGCAGCCCTATTCTGAAACATCTGAATGAAATAAAGAGTATTGTTAACCAATTTGCTTCTATGAAAATTGTTTTTGATGATGAGTTGCAGGCTTTGATGCTACTTAGTTCCTTGCCCGAAAGTTGGGAGACTTTGGTTGTGACAGTTAGTAATTCAGCACCCGATGGAGTTGTCACGATGGGCCAAGTCACTAGTAGCTTATTGAATGAAGAAACTAGAAGAAAACCAGCCGGTTCCTCTCATTCGGAAGCATTTGTTGTGAGAGGTCGAAGTAAAACAAGGGGGAGGAGTAAGACTCCTCATGGTCGTGATCAAAGCCGTGACAAATCAAAAGATGGTTCTTTTTCAAAGAAAGACATTGAGTGTTATTATTGTCATGAGAAATGGCACATGAAGCGAGAATGCCGAAAGCTCAAGAATAAGGAGAAAAGGCGTGACAAAAGTGTGGATAAGAAGCAAGAAGACACAACGGCAGTTACTACCGATGATCTCATGGTTGTTTGTAAGATGATTGTATCAATTTTGTGGGCCAAGAGAGCAGTTGGGTGATTGATTCTGGTGCTTCTTTTCATGTGACTTCTCGAGTTGATTTCTTCACTACCTACACTGCAGGAGATTATGGTTCTGTTCGAATGGGTAATGAAGGTTTGTCCAAGATTATTGGTATGGGTAATGTTTGCTTGGAAACAAATTTGGGCTGCAAGTTGTTGCTTAAAGATGTGAGGCATGTTCCCGACATTCGCCTCAATTTGATCTCTACTGGGAAGCTAGATGATGAAGGCTTCAACAACAAATTTGGTGATGGAATATGGAAGCTCACAAAGGGTTCTTTGGTGGTGGCTAAGTGCAAGAAGACTCATACACTTTATTCGATGCAAGGAAAAATTTATAAAGGTGTTGTCAATGCACTTGAAGATGATACTTCTACCGAATTGTGGCACAAGCGGCTTGGCCATATGAGTGAAAAAGGGCTGCAAGTTTTGTTCAAGAAAGAGCTTCTACCCGGTTTGAAAGGTACACATCTTAAAACTTGTGTTCATTGTTTGGCGGGTAAACAACATAGAGTTTCTTTTCATAAAAATGTTGCTTCTAGAAAAGAAAATGTTTTGGAGTTGATTCATTCGGATGTTTGTGGTCCTTTAAAAGTTAGAACACATGGTGGTGCACTTTATTTTGTTACTTTCATTGATGATTATTCAAGGAAAGTTTGGACTTTTCTACTAAAAACTAAAGATCAAGTTCTAGAAGTATTTAAGCATTTTCAGGCCATGGTTGAAAGAGAAACAGGGCAGAAATTAAAGTGCATCCGAACAGACAATGGTGGTGAATACATTGGGCCATTTGATGAGTATTGTCGCAGCCAAGGTATTCGGCACCAAAAGACAGTTAAGAAGACTCCTCAACAAAATGGCGTTGCCGAGAGGATGAACCGCACCATTGTGGAAAGAACAAGGTGTTTTCTTTCACAAGCTAAATTGCCAAGATCCTTTTGGGGTGAGGCAATGAGTACAGCGGTTGACGTGATCAATTTATCTCCTTACTATCCTTTGAATGGTGATGTTCCTGAAAGAGTTTGGACTGGCAAAGATGTGTCTTATGAGCACTTGAGAGTGTTTGGTTGCCGAGTTTTTGTTCACATTCCAAAGGATGAGAGGTCCAAGCTTGATAGTAAGTCAAAACAATGTATTTTTCTTGGCTATAGGCATGATGAGTTCGGGTATAGATTGTGGGATCCGGTCGACAAGAAAGTCATTCGAAGCCGTGATGTTGTGTTTCTTGAAGACCAAATAATTGAAGACTTTGGCAAAGGTGATCAACCGGAGCCAAAAACTAGTGATCTCATTGACATAGATCCATCTCCTTCATCTTCAGTTGATGATGAAAATGGGGGAGATGTGCAGCCACCTATTGAAGATGTAGAAGATTATGCTAATTCTAATGAAGTTGAGCCAGAAATTGAGGAAGAGCATCCAACTCAAGAACCGCCACCACAACTTGAGTTAAGAAAATCTACAAGGGACCGACAACCTTCAAGAAAGTATCCTCCCAATGAATTTGTGTTGATTTCTGATCAAGGGGAGCCGGAGAGCTACCAAGAAGCAATTGAACATGCAAAGAAAGGTGATTGGAAAAAAGCCATGGAAGAGGAGATGAACTCCTTACTTGAAAATCACACCTATGACTTAGTGAAGTTGCCTAAGGGAAGGAAAATTCTGAAAAATAAGTGGGTTTTCAAATTGAAGAATGATAGAAAGAATCTAAGGTACAAAGCACGTCTTGTTGTGAAAGGTTTTGGGCAAAAGAAAGGTATTGACTTTGACGAGATTTTCTCACCGGTTGTAAAGATGTCTTCTATTCGGGTTGTACTTGACATGGCTGCAAGTATGAACCTTGAAGTTGAGCAACTTGATGTGAAGACCGCATTTCTTCATGGTGATCTTGAAGAAGAAATTTACATGGAGCAACCGGAAGGTTTTGTAGACAAAGGGAAAGAGAAATTTGTTTGCAAATTGAAGAAAAGTTTGTATGGCCTCAAGCAAGCTCCACGACAATGGTACAAAAAATTTGACTCTTTCATGATGAATAATGGTTTTTCTAAAATCACTTCGGACCATTGTGTGTTTGTGAAAAAATTTCCGGATGGCAAATTTATTATTCTTTTGCTTTATGTTGATGACATGTTAATTGTGGGTCAAGATTCTACCATGATTAACAGGTTGAAATTGGAGTTGAGCAAGTCTTTTGCTATGAAAGATTTGGGACCGGCAAAACAAATTCTTGGTATGAAAATTATTCGTGATCGCAAAGAAGGACTGATTTGGTTGTCTCAAGAGAGCTACATTGAGAAAGTTCTTGAGAGGTTCAACATGGATAAAGCAAAGCCGGTTGGTTGTCCACTTGCGGGTCACTTCAAACTTAGTTCGAATCAATGTCCTACAAGTGAGAAAGACAAAGAAGAGATGTTAAAAGTTCCTTATACTTCAGCAGTTGGTTCATTGATGTACGCCATGGTTTGTACAAGGCCGGATATTGCTCACGCCGTTGGTGTGGTGAGTCGGTTTCTCTCTAATCCGGGTAAAGAACATTGGGCAGCGGTAAAATGGATTCTAAGATATCTTCGAGGGACTTCGAAGGTGTGTTTGTGTTTTGGGGATGGTAAGCCGATGCTTGATGGGTTCACAGATTCTGACATGGCTGGTGATGTTGATTCTAGGAAATCTACTTCGAGGTATTTGATGACTTTTGCAGGGGGAGCTGTGGCATGGCAATCTAAATTACAAAAATGTGTTGCTCTCTCAACTACCGAAGCTGAATTTATTGCCATTACAGAAGCTTGCAAAGAAGAGTTATGGTTGAAGAAATTTTTGCAAGAGTTGGGTTTGAAGCAAGAAAAGTATGTGCTTTATTGTGATAGTCAAAGTGCTATTCACTTGAGTAAAAATTCTACTTTTCATTCGCGATCGAAACACATTGATGTCAGATACCATTGGATTCGTGATGTGTTAGATTCGAAATTGTTACAACTCGAAAAGGTTCACACAGATGATAATATTTCAGATATGTTGACAAAGACTTTGTCGAGGGACAAACATTTAAAGTGTCGAACTTTGGCGGGTATGGTTGATTTCTCCACCTAAGTCGGTAGGGGGAGAATTGTTGGGTATACCTCCTTATTAGAGTGTGGGACCTAATTGGTTTGTTAAAAGAATTTTAATTTGGCTTGGTTTAGTATAATATATTTTTATATATTATATTTGTGGAGACCCAATCCAATTTGGTAACAATTAGGGTTTGATTAAAAAACCCTAGATTCACAATACATAATGATTGTTTTTTGCTCATCCCAAGGTTGTGAACGGCTGCCGATTAAATCTTCTCTGTGAGATAATGTGCTGCGGCTGCTACAAATTGTTTTGATTGAAAAATCAATTTGGTGGGATTTGCTTTGTGGAACAACAACTAATTGATTGTTGCTTTGGGTTTTGACTTAGTCAAACAAGAATTGTTACTCTACTTTGAAGCGGCTGATTCGGTTCGGTGTTGATTTGGTTCGTTATTTTGGGTCTTCTTCAACTCTAGTTCTGAAGATTTTGGTTCATCTATTTGGTGAGGTCTTTCCTCTTGTTTATTTGTGATTATTTGAAATTCATCTAAGGGTGATTTTGTGAGACCATTAGTGTCTCGTTTGTAATCGTTTGGAATTTATTTGGTTGATAGTGGAATCAGATTTCGATCCCGTGGACGTATCTCACATTGAGGGAACCACGTAAAAATTCTTGTGTTGCTTCTGATTTAATTTTTCCGCATTAAGTTTTTATTCCCATTGATTGATTTATTTGTGGGGAATCATCGATTTTCCCTAACAAGTAATAGGTGGTTTTAGGTGGTGGTGGTGATGGTAGGAGGTGGAAGGTGATGATGGTCGAAGGTGGCTATAGGTGATGGTCGAAGGTGGTTATGGTGGCGGCTTCTTGTTCTAGTACATGCCAACGAAACTGATAAGAGAGACAAGGAGGATGGCGATGTTGATGGCAACCAAAGCCAGTGGATGCACTCATTGCCAGTTTTGGTTGGGAAGGAGGATGGTGGTGATTGGTGGTTTTTGGTGAGGTGTGCTGAGAGGGGGAAGAGGAAGAGGAAGAAGAGGGAGATATGGTAAATTTGTAACTCTCAGTTAAGGGTATTAAGCCCATTACACATTTTTCACTGTCTCTGTAAAGAGAAACACTAACGAGGAGGTGAGTGTAATTTATGAAACATTAGGGGAATCTATATTAAAGGGCATACTTCAGGGGGTTTCAATGTGATTTATCATTTTAAAAATACAGCATTCAATAAGACACTTATTTCTTGCATATGTCTCAGATATAGATTATCCTTTTTAATGATAGATTATCAATTCCCATGCTAAATGAAAAAGGAACCAATGAAACACTTTAGCATAAATGTCATACATACTTTATTGGTCAAGTTTTCAAATACTGTCATTTTCAATGTAAAATTATGAATTCCAATGCTAGAGGAAAAAGAAGCGTGCATTTTAGAAGCAACATAGCAATAACTATTACATAGTCAACGTGGAATGGGCTTGTATTCAAGGCATACTACGGCGATGTAGCATAAAATCAACCTGGGGTTCCCTAGATGATATACAAACAAAAAGAAAGAAAAAACAATCTTACATTGCAAGTATAAGAAATCTGTGAAAAAGTAGACTACCCACGGATGGAGAGCAGATGCCAAAATATATGTTTCACCTGTGCAAGAGGGTAGTCCAGCACCAGCTGGAAGCTGTGTAGGAAGGGCAGGCATTTGTTGGCTGGGAGGCTTCAATCGACTCCAGTTTTGTGGTTGGTTCCAATTCTCATGACGATCCTCAGCTGAAGTTTCTGGAGAGAAATTTGAAACATGGTCAAATCAAAGTATCAGCAAATTAAAATGGTACTTAGAACTTCATGAAATGTGAGAGAAGTCAATGCATACTACAGATGAAGAGCTTACCATAATGATGTATCAATTTGAACCTAATAGCTGTTAACAATACATGTTCTAAAACAGAGAGTTTAACCTAAGCAACACAGAATATAAATGGACTTCACCATTTGGTGAAATTTACTAAATGTGAAGTTCGTGTAGACCAATTTTATCATACATCAATACTTTTTTCAAGGGCATATTCAATCAATAAATTTCAAATTTAGAGAACTAGATGCCAAGGCTACCAAGCAAGGCAAACCTGTTTTCCTGAGAGACCATAAGAGCATACAAACAGGTAAACAAGGTCCTTGATCAAATTTAACAAGGTATCAAAACTTATGCACCAAGAAAGGTCAAATGAGTAATTTTTTTATTTTTGATGTTGCAAAATATTTCTTTCAAATGGCTCAAGACAAACATTAAAATTCTCAATAGGTTGTTCAAATATAAAATTCATCCAAAAACTATGCAACATATTGACCATTTTTCAAAGTCAAATTTCCAAGCATAACTGCACAAATTTGTAAGTTTATTGCCCATAATCTAAATGAAGAGAAAATATTAGCCTCACAAAGTGTAGATGCTATAAATTCTGAATTGTAAAATCAATTTGCATGTCCAAGCACATGATTCTCACTGTCACATGAAAAAATCAATGTTCTTGCCACAAACATCATAGAATTGTTTGATTTATTACATTATTTTATGGCATGGTTATCAAATTAATATGCAATGTTTGAATTCATATATTCACAATTTATCAACTATTTCACCATTCAGCCAGCTGGATTGTGACTCGTTAGTTCCTCATTTTCTCGTGCACCAAATAAATAAATAATATTCTACCATCTTGAGCTCAAAAATAGAAAGCATAAGCTGGTTAGAAGTGATCGGTTAACATAAAACAAAGACACAAGGAAGTAAGAGCAAGTGAGATCCATGAGCAGTCCAAGAGGGGAGCATGAAAGGAACTTGGACATGACCAACCTCTTTCTAAGATTTCGGTTGCTAGTCTTGACAATCTATCATTGCAGCAGTTCATGGAAAGTTCAAATCTGAGGTTATCAATCTCCCGGATGTAGAGATCAATAGCCATCCACCTAGATAAAAGAGAAACATCTTTTGTGACCTGAGACAATAGAATCCAAACATTCAATGAGATTATGTACTTGATTGGATATTACATTGCATGAAAATAAAACTAAATTCAAAATAGTGTTATCACAAGGTATGGACATACTATTATACTATATGTCAACCATAGGAATACAGTATAGTCAGTATTGACAACAATTAAATTGGCTAATTACATCAAGAAAATTAAAATCTCTTTCCACATGATCAGACAAATGATAACAAGACACACATGTTTGGTACCCTAAAAAGGTGAAGCAATGAAAAAAAAATTGGTGCCATATAGCTTTGAAAAATGCCATGTAATCAGAATGTTGTCTATTGAATGTCTTATATGGGGTGATGTCGCTCCTTTGGCTCCTATCACTATAACAACAACAAAAAAACAAAAACAAAACAAAAAAAATCTATCATTGTGCATTTTAATTATTTTTATTTTTATTTTTATTTTTTCTTAGGGCTAAGTTTGTTTAGGATGAAAGTGGTGGAATGGAAAATGAGGGAAATGGGAGGAGAAAAAAACAATTCTAGAGTTTGTTTAGCATGAAAATGGTGGAAGTTACAAGAAATTTAATTTTCTCGTACAACCCATGATAGCATGACAACTAAACTTTTAGTTTAAAAAAAAAAATACAGGAAAATACAAGAAAATTTAAATTTGTTTATAAAAGTAGATACTTATAATTAGAATTCCTAATTTGTTTCTTTTTCCTTGCAAAATTTTCATCCTAATTAAATTCATATAAGAATATATATTTTCTTTTCTTTTTCCTTGCTTTGACTTCACTTCTACCATTTTCAGTTTCCACCATTTATTTCTTTCTAACCAAACGCAGCGTGGGGGTTGTGTCAAGGTATGTGAGCAGTATTATAAAGAATCCATTCATCTTGAGTCACATCACTATTTTTTACCCTCATTATTACATTAAGTTAAACATCAGAAAATTCTACTAGATCCTTAACAACTGATCCTCTCCAATCAACTTCTTCTTTTCTAACACCAATCTCCGAAATCGACAAACTAAGATCAACATCACTATTTCCATCATCACCTATGCGTACATCAATCTCAAACAAATTCAGACGACCTCTGCGTTCATAAATAACTAAACCACTTTCCCCAAAACCTCCTAACAACAAATCTCTTCGCCTCTCTGGTAAACCCACAGACATAGTCCGTGTCAAAATCGGAATGGCCTTGGTTGGAGCACAGTGCCAAACATCAACATTATCATTAGTATATTTTTTAGATAACACAATAATAGATGGGACCCTCATCTGCGAATCTTCTGGCATGTCACTCGTAGAATACTTCAAATACCCCTTCATTTTACAATACGTAATCCCCCTTTTAATATTAGAATTTTCAAGTCGATACTTCACCATCCATGTTTGTCGTTAATTGAACAATAACCATTCCCATAATACACTAATTCACACTGGCAATCCATGGGGAAAATAAAGTACGCCTGCAAACTGTCATTACCATCTAACCTCCTGTCATACACAATTACTCTGACCAACCCACTGGCATTAGGTGCGCAAAAGGGAGAATATTTTATCAACCTTAATACTCTTTTGTTTATATCTCAACCTCAACTGAGAAAATAAATTAGGCAAAACAAGTTCAATACAACTAAAATCACTTGCTAAAACACCTTCAACAACACCAATTTTTATATCGTCCACCTCCATTCACCTAAACATTACAAATAAAAATACATAAAATTAAAATTCTAAACAGTTTTAAAGTACATTTAACTCCTTAACGTAATTTTATATTCCTTTCCACTAACAGTAGCAGCCACTAAATATATGGCACCCTTCTGAATACCTCCAACATTTCCCAACAACGTATCTTTGTAGTCCGTCCAAACATCATCTGGAAAGAACCGGTCCACAACTTCTATCCCGTGACGAACGTACTTTTTGTCCCTGCCACCAACGAGCTTGAATCTCATTTTCTTTAGCATTCGAAACCCATCGGACTGGTCAAGATCAACAATCCAGGTCTCAGGATTACCCTCGCCAACTCCAATAAATATCTTGTCAGGCGTGAGGACGGAATCTGACGGATTATTATCATTTATGACAAAAAACAATACGTGGTTCGTCTTTAGCATCTTGTCCCAATTGAACATTCCCAATTAATTTTATACCCTTAACCACGATATTGTCTGATTGACGGTCACATCTTTTATTACCCAACTCAATACCATTTAGCAATCTTGCCATACCTTTATTATCAAATTTAACATCCCTTAATTGTTTATCGTACAGTTACAACTTCCTTACTCCTCTCTTAATCTTCTTAATATATCGGAGAATATTCTGAACGTACCGTCTGCGAACATATGCCGCCTTAAAAGGTGCACGACCATGGTAACTACGCTTATATCCACTCGTCGCCGGTGTTCTTGACCTCCGGTATGCAATCCGATACTGACTGCTTATTACTCCTTCCATTTTTTTATAAAACACTTCAAATCTTTTATCCTACAAATTCTACAGATTCTCTTACCTCTGCTAACCCTTCTGTTCAAACACCTTAGCTTTGATATTTTTTCCCTCTACTCCTCGTACACCGAAACAAACTTCACCGAAACTAACCGCCGGCTCTCTTCCCAAAATCCTATTTGCCACGTCAAAAAAAGATCTACACACATTTGAGTGAACTGCCCGTAATTCTCGAGATACTCTTCTAAGAAGTACAACATTGTCTACCAATACAATCAACAAAAAAGAAAGACAGAAAAGGAGGGACGAAACAATGTACCAGAAAACAACGTCACCACAATAGCTATCCTACTGCAAAAGCATATTCCTCTCTCTCATCAAATGTTTTCTGGTACCAAATAAATAGCAAAACTGGCCCGCGTGTAAGGACAAAGATTCCTCATTCAAAATAATTCAAAAGGATAATTATTTTCCTGCCTTTGCTTTATGTCTATCATTCTGAAAACATTTTTACTTTACAACCACGCAAACCACCAGAAACGCAACACATGTATCACACTATCCGGCAAAGGAATCAAAAGTACTCACACCACTCATACCTGGGTCCGGGTGTGACTTCCTTTTAACCCCATCCATTCATGTGTCCATAAGTACAACAATGACGGCCCAGATTAGCGTGCGCGCCCGGGGGGGGGAGAGGGCGTTGGTAATATTAATACAGCGCCCCCCTAGTCACACCACTCACACCGGATTTTTTAACTAATAAGGAGGCTTTGTACGACTGGTGTGAGTTCACTGTTTACCACTACAAAATGCCTCGCCAAGCCTCATTCCGTTTCTATGCCAAGAATGTTTTCCTCACCTGCTGTTTCTTTTTTTTTCTTTTTCTTCTCGTGTTCAACATACACCAACTACACCAAATGATAAAAGAGTACATTTTCTATAAAATTGTTTGCCTCGTCCACAAATTGCATGCGTCATGTTGACATTTATGCTTAAGCTACTCTTCATAAGCATACAATAATATTATTGAATGGACATGCTACTCAACAAACCTAAAAAGTATTGGATTTACAAAATGTTTACTCCAGCAAATTATTTTCTCCCAAAATCCTGGAGAAATTTCATTCCACACAAGTTGGAATAATCAATTTATAAATAAACCCATGCTAGAAGCCTCACCTTTGATGTGACATTTGGATTTCCATCTCTGTCACCTCCCATCCAAGCTCCAAATTTAATTGGTGTGCATGTCAGCGGAAGTGGCCTCCCAGTATGCTGGTAGAAAGAAATGCAGAAATAAAATCATAGATGAAGAAGAAGAAGAAAGGTCATGGAAAAAATGCATTCATTAAGGTTGTGTTTGGATCATGGATTTGGATAGGGTTTTGGAAAAGAAATCCAAATCAATGATCCAAGCACAGCCTCAAGGGTCTGGTAACTACAGATTGAAGACAAACCTTCTTAAGAGCATTACTGACACGACGTAAATAGTGAGGTACAGCTTTCCAAAGGGACTGCTCCACAATGTGTAAGCCTGAGAGAATAATATACAGGGTTTTTTCGAAGAACAAATTCATGAAAGCTTTAGTATATCCAAATTTCAAGTAGTTTACCAGCCTTAGCTTCATCTACAGGTGTAGGTTTGTGGCGTCTTAGTTCATCTGTTTGCCATATAGAAGTTATCTCTCTCACCTACAAAATCAAATGAAATACAGGTCATTTAAATCATTCAATACCATAATATCAACATTTTTAAACATTATTATTAAGAAACAAGGACCAGGTCTTCTATCAGCATTTCGCGATCTTCATGGCCAAGATCAGGTCGGTCATTAAACTCCAAAAGATGCTGCAATGAACGGGCAGGTTCATAATCAAAGTCAAAGCACTGACATGATAATTAAAGTTTCGAATTCTATATGTTAACAAAAAAACATTTTAAGAACAATCAACAACTTACTGCAACTCTAATGTGTTTGTATTGTAAAGTACGTCGATTGATCTGTGTGGGATGTGCTGTCAAAACAATCTCAACCTCCTGAAGCAACAACAAACCAACATTATAAACACAATAGGCCAAATCAAGTGACTTATTAAGCTATTTCACTGAAAATGTGAAATAATAAATAAAAAAAATTAACAAAAGAAATAACAACAAGAGACCTGTTTGCAGACATTGTTGTAGAGCTCATCCGGGGAAACTCCACCATGGATCAGCTGATTGAAAATGTCATCACAAGATTTTGATAGATGTGCCACACTCCGTAACTTTCGTACTCTGCATGAAGGAATAGAAAACCAAATGAAATTTTCAACCAAGGAATGCAATATATATGTCAATCATGACTGCCAAAAAAAATTTATCATTATAAGTTATTCAGGATAAATTTGATTACAAAATATTTAATTATGACACAAGAACTATTAAAAGATATACGAAGAACAAAGTTATCTTTGACACAAGTTATAATGCTAATGTACGTTAGATTAAATGCTGCATAAAATGTTGGATTTATTTAGTAGTGTGGCCCAATAGCCTACATATTTTCTACATGTTTTAATTTATTTGGACTCCACAAATAGATAAAGCCAATATTTGAGATCAAGTTCAGTAATTAGAATTTTAATATAATCACTCTTCTAAGATAAGAAGGAAACCTTGATGGATTAGGAATTCTTCTGATAGAGTTTATCTGGCCCTCTTCTCTCCTCTATATAAGGATGGGTGACTCCCCTTTCATATGATAAGTATTTCCATCAATCTAAGTTTTATAGTCATCCTAATTAAGAGAGACAGAGAGAAGAAGGTGAGCCAAGAATTAAAGGTTCAACTCTAAGGGGTATTTTCTCAACTTCTCTAATTCAATGGCTGACAAAGGTATGTTCGTTTTATTCTTGAGTTGTATTGAATTCAAGATCTTGTTAAGTTTAATTCCGCATTATTATTATGGTTACATGTATTATTAATACTTACATGTGGTATCAGAGCTTTAGTTTGTGAATCAATACACCTTGGAATAATAATATATTTATGAATATTGTTATTAATTATAATTATAATTATTCATAACAACATATTTTTGTTCATGTCGGCATGTGTTGGTTATCTTAAATATACGCTGTATGTTCAACCTTGTAAGCTGCATGTCATATTTATTAGGCAGTGTCTGAATGGTACATCTAATCTCTTTCATATTCATTATGCATCAAAGAAACTCTTTTTGTGTTGTTAAAAGTCAAAGGTTGTGTGAAAGAAGATTTCATTCCTGATTTCTAAATCGTAACTAAGTATGCACATCATGGGCTCCCTCACTCACAAGACAATAAGATCTATTAGGTCCTAACCTAAATAAGAGCACAGTCCACTCACTTTGTTTTGTGATATGTTAGGTGCAAACTTTTATATAATTCTATATGTTGTTCATATGCATGTTTTGATTTATTATCAATTTTAGTGATAATAATTTTTATAATCATCATAATATGATATTAAATTGCATGTATTGCTTGCCGCTATGATAAAGTACATAGATTAAAAGCAATTTTATAATTTGTTGAATCATTCGGTCTATTAAAGAATTATGATTTTACCTTATCTGATTATATGCACTTATTGTCTATTATTGTTGATATTTATATTTTCATGATTTAAATTTGATATCATGATATAATTTTATGACATTGAATATTAAAATATTAAAGTGGTTAATTTATTTAGGTGTAATTCTTGTCAACCATTATATATGATATTCATGATTGTCATATTGCATATATACACACATATATATATATATATTCATGTTCGTCCAGAGTTATTATTATTATATTGGTAATTGCAATCACATAAAAGAAATTTTGAAAATCATAAAATAGTGATTTCATGAAAATTGTGATTGAATTAATGATAATTAAATAACTCAAATTAATGAATAGAGAATATTGTTGGTTAGTTCCTTATTCATAAGGTTTACTAATCTAGTAGCTGCCAAAGTGGCCTAGATTTGTAAAACTTATGAATATAGAACTACATAAAAGAATTGTTAAAAGGGTAACATTAAGGTCGATAATATTCTCAATTGCAGTTATAATTAGGAGATTGAGACTAGCCCAAAGGAGAGTCACTTTCAAATAATTATAAACTGGGTAGGATAATGTAACTTATGCAATTTGACAGATTAGAATTGAATACCCAAAGGTAACATGACTAGCTGAAAAATTGCATAAATTGCTTTAGACCTACATAAGTGATTCTTGACGAGTGGACAATAGATATACCTAAGTTTTGCCCAAAGGAAAGACTTATGTGATATCAATAGTTCATCATAATTCTCAAAGCTTTAATATGTATATTGTTGATGCCTTTTTCCGTGTTACTTATGAGATCTTGTGTTAATACCTCTTAAGATCTGTCAAAAAGATAGCTTGCTATCTAAGGTGGTTGGACTTAGAAGGGAGGCTATATTGACTCCTCCGACCTTCCTGGGATCTTACTTGGTTATTGACCAAAGGACTCTTTAGTGACATTACCCTAACGCTTAAAGTAAAATTTGGTTAAAGGCTGTTGAAGATCGACAAGCCACTTGCTGGCACTATTATGGCTGAATTGACAACAATGAAATATAATGGCCACCGAGGAGTTTAGGATCACATCCTCAATATGGCGACAAGGTTGCAAAGCTTAAAACTTTAGGAATGCAAGTTGATGAAACTTTCCTCGTGCAGTTTATTCTCAACTCACTTCCATCACAGTTCGGCGCATTCAAAATTCACTATAACACCAATAAAGATAAGTGGAGTTTGGATGAGCTGACTAATATGTGTGTTCAGGAGGAAGTGAGGTTGAGGGAGGAAGGACGTCAAACTGCATTGGCTGTAACTCATGGAGCTATAAAGAAAAAGAAGGGTAAGTTTGTAAAATCAAAGAAAAATCCACCAAAGAAAAAGAATGAACCTGGGGAAGAAAATCAGGCTCAGAATGGTTTCACTGTCAAGTGCTACTTTTGTGGCAAGAAGGGACATGTGAAGAAAGACTGCAGCAAGCGAAAGGCTTGGTTCGAAAAGAAAGGTAAGAAATTTTCTTTTGTTTGTTATGAATCAAATCTTGCTGAAGTACCTTCTAATACGTGGTGGATTGACTCTGGGGCCACGACCCACATTACAAATGACATGCAGGGATACCTCTCAACCAGGAAACCGAAGGAAAGTGAAAGATTTGTCTATATGGGGAACCGTCTCAAAGCTGAAGTCGTAGCTGTAGGAACCTATCGACTGATCTTAGAGACGGGTCATCAGATGGATCTAGAAGACACTTTTTATGTTCCTTCAATTTCTAGGAATTTAGTTTCGTTATCCAAATTAGATCGTGTTGGATATTCAGTTTTATTTAATTGTGGAAAACTCAATTTAATGTTTAATTCAAAAGTGATTGGTTTTGGTAATTTATGTGATGGTTTATATAAAATTACCTTAAATCATGAGTTTGCACAATCATTAGTAACTCTGCATTCGAATATTGGTTTAAAACGTGGTCTAATTAATGAAAAATCCTCAATCTTGTGGCATAGACGGTTGGGGCATATCTCTAGAAATAGAATTGAAAAATTGGTGAAGAATGGGATTTTGGAAAACCTAGACTTCACTGATTTTCAGATATGTGTGGATTGCATTAAAGGAAAGCAAACCAAACACACCAAGAAAGGTGCCACAAGAAGTAATGAGCTTCTTGAGATAATTCATACAGATATTTGCGGGCCACTCAACATTCCATGTCTTAGTGGTGAAAAATATTTTATCACATTTATAGATGACTTCTCACGTTATGGATATGTGTATCTAATTCATGAAAAGTCTCAGGCTGTTGACATCCTTGAGGTGTACATAACTGAAGTCGAGAGACAATTAGATAAAAAGGTTAAAATAGTGAGATCAGACAGGGGTGGTGAATATTATGGTAAATATGATGAGTCAGGCCAAAATCCTGGCCCATTTGCCAAATTCTTAGAAAAGAAAGGCATTTGTGCTCAATATACAATGCCTGGTACGCCACAGCAAAATGGAGTTGCTGAAAGGCGTAATCGTACACTTAAAGATATGGTTAGGAGTATGTTAAGTTACTCAATTGTACCTATTTCAATGTGGGGTGAAGCTTTAAAGACTGCAATGTATATCTTAAATAGGGTTCCTAGTAAGGCAGTCCCAACAACTCTTTTTGAGTTGTGGACTGGTAGGAAACCTAGTTTGAGACACTTACATATTTGGGGTTGTCCAGCAGAGGCAAGAATCTTCAACCCACAAGAGAAAAAGTTGGACTCAAGAACAATATCTGGATATTTCATTGGTTATCCAGACAAGTCTAAAGGGTACAAATTTTATTGTCCTAATCACAGTACGAGGATAGTGGAGACTGGTAATGCTAGATTCCTAGAGAATGGTGAAATTAGTGGGAGTGAGAAAACACGAGTGGTGAATTTCGAGGAAATTAGGGTAGATGTGCCAACATTTGACCCTTATCGAAAAATTGTTGTTCCTCAGACTATTCCACAGGCTGAGGGAAACGAACAACATAATGAAAATCCTTCACCACCTCATGTTTCACCACTTCATGAAGATACCACCATTGAAAATATTGTAGAACCACCACAACCGGCAGTTCTGAGAAGATCTCAGAGGGAAAGAAAGCCTGCCATTCCAGATGACTACATGGTGTATCTACAGGAATCTGATTTTGATATTGGAATTAACAAAGATCCAGTCTCATTTTCACAAGCCATGAATAGTGATGATTCTTCTAAATGGGTCAATGCTATAAATGAAGAGTTAAAATCCATGGAACAGAATAGTGTTTGGGATCTCGTCGAATTGCCTAATAACTGCAAAAAGGTCGGGTGTAAATGGGTCTTCAAGACCAAGCGTGACGCAAAAGGCAATATCGAACGATTTAAAGCCAGACTTGTTGCCAAAGGTTTTACTCAAAAAGAAGGCATAGACTATACAGAGACCTTCTCTCCAGTATCTAAGAAGGACTCGCTTAGAATCATCCTAGCATTGGTAGCTCATTATGACTTAGAGTTGCATCAAATGGATGTGAAAACTGCTTTTTTAAATGGGAATTTGGATGAAGAAATTTATATGGAGCAGCCCGAAGGATTTGCAAAGAAAGGTAAAGAACATTTAGCTTGCAAATTAAAGAAATCCATATATGGCCTTAAACAAGCTTCTAGGCAATGGTATTTAAGGTTTAATGATACCATTACCTCTTTCGGATTTAAGGAAAATGCAGTTGATCAGTGCATATATCTGAAGGTTAGTGGGAGCAAGTTCATTATGTTGGTACTATATGTGGATGACATTTTGTTAGCTAGTAATGACCTTGGCTTATTGCATGAAACCAAGGAATATCTCTCCAAGAACTTTAAAATGGTCGATATGGGTGAGGCAAATTATGTTATTGGCATAGAGATCTTTAGGGATCGATCTCGAGGATTGCTAGGACTATCTCAAAAAGGATATATTGATCGTGTTTTGGAGAGATTCAATATGCAGTTTTGTTCAGCCGGTGATGCACCCATCACGAAGGGTGATAAATTAAGTGAAAAACAGTGTCCAAGGAATGACTTGGAAAGAAAACAAATGAAGGACATTCCATATGCTTTGAGGCTACAAATCATGCTTTATGGTTGCGAAATTTCATCTCAGGACTTGGTGTTGTTGACTCAAATTGCCAGGTCGCTGAAGATATATTGTGACAATACCGCAGCAGTTTTTTTTTCTCTAAGAATGGAAAGTACTCTAGTGGTTCCAAACACATGGAAGTAAAGTACTTAGTTGTTAGAGAAAGAGTCCAGAAACAACAAGTGTTAATTGAAAACTTAAGCACCTCTCTTATGATTGCTGATCCATTCACAAAGGGATTGCCACCAAAGACATACAAAGAGCATGTTATCAGGATGGGTCTTTTAAGCAACCCTTGATATGTATGGTTAATTCTGAGTGCTTATTTTTATTTGACACTATTTGCGCAATAATAATTTTGTTTCTGTTTTTCCTGTTTCTAAAATTGTGTGTACACATTAATTTGAATATTGATAAACAGGGAATGTCTTAACAAGACAAATTACAGGGGCCTTTCAGGAAAATAATTATATATCCCAATAAAGGACTGGGTTGGTGAAGGTTATCAATGGTGTAGTGCATAGAAGGAAATATGACATAAATGTTATATAACCGCTATGACTCACATTGGTGATCTGAAGTAATCACAGTATTATGGTTTCTAATATATCTGAACTTATTGGCTATTTTTTAAAATTCGTGATCACGTGTCAAAGTTTTTAGTGTGGAATCCAATGGGTCAAAATTTTTATAAGTTGCATATTTTTTGAAAAAACTCATAATTGCATCATAATCGGCTTAATGGGCCAAGTGGGAGAATGTTGGATTTATTTAGTAGTGTGGCCCAATAGCCTACATATTTTCTACATGTTTTAATTTATTTGGACTCCACAAATAGATAAAGCCAATATTTGAGATCAAGTTCAGTAATTAGAATTTTAATATAATCACTCTTCTAAGATAAGAAGGAAACCTTGATGGATTAGGAATTCTTCTGATAGAGTTTATCTGGCCCTCTTCTCTCCTCTATATAAGGATGGGTGACTCCCCTTTCATATGATAAGTATTTCCATCAATCTAAGTTTTATAGTCATCCTAATTAAGAGAGACAGAGAGAAGAAGGTGAGCCAAGAATTAAAGGTTCAACTCTAAGGGGTATTTTCTCAACTTCTCTAATTCAATGGCTGACAAAGGTATGTTCGTTTTATTCTTGAGTTGTATTGAATTCAAGATCTTGTTAAGTTTAATTCCGCATTATTATTATGGTTACATGTGTTATTAATACTTACATAAAAATGCATTCCAATTGCTCTAAAATGGAAACCAATTGAAATAAGAAACATAATGATTAATAGGGCTGGCGACATTCCAAACAAGGTAAGTGAATTGAAGTTACCTATGATGGGTCTCAGCAATACCCATCAAGGTGAGATAATGACTGAATGCTCGAACAATCGTCAAGGCCTCCTCCAATGTCATTTTAGACATTTCCGATGCGAGTTGCTTCTCAAGCAGCTCAGCCGTGTCCTCTATCCCCGCCAGCCTCATGTTACAAGCACTCTGAAAAACCATTAAGCCCATCAAAATGTTGTCTCAGCATGAGTCAATAACCATATTAAAATTCCTAAACCTCATGAATTGAAATCAGAAAAACCAAATTGACATATGAAGAAACACTTCGTAGAAGAATCCAAAATCAGGAAATCAAAAATGCTTAACCAAAATATATCAATAAGCTACATGTAAAATAAAAAATGGGGAAAATCTACTAATCTGGAGAAGTGAAAGAGTGAGTATATACTTGGAGACGATCCCATTACAAGCACTCTGAACCCGTAAAACCCCTAATCAAAATGTTCTATCAACCACTTCAAAATACATATATACAAACAGGTATATCCAAATGTATCTAAATGCAAGTATACAAAACCCAAATTAAAAAATAAATAAAATAAAATAAAAAACGCAACATCTCACAAACAATCATCAAGAAAACCAAAATGACATAAGCAAGGAATCATAATAAAAATCAAAAATTTATATATTGACAAAAATCTACATAATGAAACAGGTTATTTAAATAATTATTTTTATTTTCTATGAAAAGATATGTAAAAAGACTTGTCAAACGTTTGGTTGAAGAAAACAGAGGAAGTGAGAAACAGACCTGAGCGAGTACACGATTTCTTTCGAGTTTCTCCATGAATTTACACCCAGCTTCTCTCTGAATAACGTCTTTGAGAAGACTACCCAGAAGCCTACAGTCATCTTCAAAGCTCTGAAACGATATTTCCCCTACTATATCGTCCGTTATGTCCGTCATTTTCACCCAAACAGAGCACTAACCAGCTATATCTGTATGGGTTTGTCACTCTGTATATGTATAGAGAGAGAGAGAGAGAGAGAGAGACTCTGTTTTCTGTTGGAGTGTGGTGTGGTAAGGTGTGGTGGGGTGTACGGTGGGAAAATGTGGGAGTGAATAAGTGTAGGAGTGGCCAAGAATAGAGTGACACGTGTCAGTTACAGCGAAAACATGGGACGTTTTACTGGAAGGGGGAGAAGAGAAGAAAAAGTTATCGCGGGAATCACTAGTCAGTCGATGCACAAAATATGTTAGAATTTTTTTTATTTTTTTTTTTTATACTATTTTCAGATCTTCCATCAAAATTGAGAGTGAAATGCACCCCTGTTCCCCTCTGTAAAAAAGTTTAAATTTTATTTTTATTTTCACATCTTGAACAAAATAATTTTTTTTCTTTCAAAGGGTTGTTTTAGTGTTTTTTCACACTTTCGTGGATGGATTACAGGGCACCAACCATTTAAGAGTATTTTTTATGAAATTAGATAAGATATAATTATTGATAAGATTTTGAGGAGATAAAATTATACTATGAAATTCCATGAAATGAAGGATATGATAGGATTAGTAAATAATTGGATAAATTAAGTGAAATATTATATTTGATTATAATGAAATAAAAATATATAATTATTTTTAATCGTGGGATGGTGGAAAAAAAAATTCGGACGGGCCTAATCCTTCGAATACTACACTATCTATGATTACACTGAATTGAATTGTTGGGTAGAACTCACATGTTCCCCATCTTTAATCTGTTTTTTTATCTCCCTAGTCTAACAATTGGGTAAGTCTCGTATATTCCCTCCACTTTTAATCTCACTAATAGTGAGACAAACAAATTTATCCTATTTTGATATCGGAATTGATTGGGGGCTCGAATGGGGGAGCCCCGAATCCCCTGAAATTCCACTTTAGGTAAAAAAAAAAAAAAAAAAAGAAAACAAAAAAAAAAAAAAGAAAACAGTTTTCCAAAAAAGGAAATTAGGGGGATTAGGGGGAGGAAAATTAGGGGGATTTTTCATTTTCCTTTTGATATACTACTATAACAATGTAAGAAAAATATTAAAACCTCTAAAAATTAATTCGTAAATTCATTTTTAATAATGTGACATGGAGTTGAGTCTTAAATAATTCATTTTTTAACAAATCAATAATTAATAAAAGTAGTCCACATCATTATGAATAAATTAAAAAATTATGTTTCAAGATCTCAAACTTTTTCAAATAATGTAAATGCATATAGCATGTGTTTTGATAGCGTTTTAATTCTACAATTATATATAGATTGTGTTATAGTCTCTACTGTTGGTGAAAATATCAGAAAAAATTATATTTTATTAATAAATAATGCACAGAAAATGAGATACAAATAGATCAAGCTGAGACACGGATATCTTGTTTTCTTTAAGGAGATCAAGTCCACTGCGGTAGGAAGAACCCCAATACCGATACAGCAGTCACAAAACTATGACTTGTCCCCTCTAGGATACAACAGTCCGACCACTTGTCGTATGGTTCAGACCAACTCTGCACAAGATGGTGAACCCAAAACTCCACCAAGAAAAACACCCTTCTTTGCTAGTAATCTCTTTTGTGTAGAAAATAGTTGGTGTGCGTTGGTGTAGAAAAGAGTAGATGAGATGGACTATTTATAGGCCACTAGGACCTTACAGTTACACCAAAAATAAAGATGATCATTAAACACCAAGGTCATGAATTCTAATTAATCTCCATTCATGACCAAGATAAGAGGTTACCAAAGTAATGAAACCCATTCATGAACAAGATATATAAATAAATAAATAAAAGATATTAAAATGGTCCAACAATCCCCCACTCATTTTAATAACAACAAGGATAAAAGAGATTACCAAACAAAGGTAGACTAGTATGCATCATGAAGGTGTGCTCTGCATTGAACCTTCATTAGTGAAACAGCAACCTCTACTCCAGAGTCAGTAATGGTCTCAGACTTTAACTATGACTGCTTAGGAGAAATAAAGAATTGTTGCTCATACATAATAATCCAGGTGTTGACATGAGCTTTAATAGCTAGCACATTACGGCCTTGTGCTAATCCCAATTTTCATGAGCATATTCGAGAATAAGCCTTGTTCTCATATAAAGCGGCCCCACTTTCATGCTCACATAGGTGAAATTTGTCAAGGATGTTCCTGTAATTTACATACCCCACTCAACAAGAGCTATAGAATTTCATTAAGAGTATAAAAACTCAACCCTCCAACATTAGAGAACAAATGCACTTACATCATAGGAATGGATAACAAAATATTAAAGAGTGCATTTTTTACAACCACCATATGATTCGTTCTTCCCATTGAACCTAGTTACAGGATCTCTGGTCCCTAGGTTGGGTATTCTCATACATGGTTTATGATTTTATAGGCTTCAAACCCATCCCCCTCGATGTATTCCAGACCCTATCTGTCGCCAAGGCCTTGGTTAACGGATCCGTAAGATTATCACAAGATCTTACATAATTCACAGTTATGATGTCATTACTCAAATAGATCTCACATTACTGTGTTTCCTTCAAATAGGTCTGGATTTACCATTATAAAAATAATTGTTCACTCTACCAATAGCAGCAGTGCTATCACAACGAATTAACACAGGAGGAATTGGTTTTTCCCAAAAAGGAATTTCATATAACAAATCTCTCAACCAATTCGCTTCCTCACATGCTGAAGCTAACGCTATAAGCTCAGCTTTCATTGTAGAATTAGCAATTATCGTCTGTTTTTTAGACTTCCAACATATAGCACCACCACCCAAGATAAAAATAAAACCCGAGGTAGAGAGAGAATCACCTGACAAAGTGTTCCAATCGGCATCACTATATCCCTCAAGTACCGCAGGATACTTGTTATAAAACAAACCATAATTTTTGGTTCCAGATAAATATCTCATAATTCTTCCCCATGGCTAGCCAATGATCTCGACTTGGCTTGCTAGTAAACCTGCTAAGTACTCCAACAGCATATGCAATGTCAGGTCTAGTATAGTCAGTAACATATCTCAAACTGCCAATCATGCTAGCATATTCCTTTTAATTAATTACTTCCTTTTCATTTGTATGCTTGCATCAAAAGAAGTAGCAACATGTTTACAGTCTAGAAAATTATATTTCTTTAACATTTTCTCAACATAATGCGACTAATCAAGAAAAATATCATCATTAGTCTTGATAATTTTAATTCCCAAAATAAAATTGACTTCACCAAGATCTTTCATACCAAAATGGCTATTGAGCATATTTTTAGTCTCATTTATAATATGCAAATTAGAGCCAAAGATAAGTAGATCATCCACATATAGGCTAATAATCACATGTGCATTTTCACAAGTTTTATAATATATGCACTTATCACATTCATTCGTCTTATAGCCATTCTCAAGCATGTAGGAATCAAATTTCTCATGCCACTGTTTAGGAGCTTGTTTTAAACCATAAAGGGATTTAGTTAGCTTACACATCTTGCTTTCTTGGCCAGGCTCCACAAAGCCTTCGAGTTGGTCCATGTGAATCTCCTCATCTAGATCTCCATTTAAAAATGCTATTTTTACATCCATTTGATGAATTTTTAAACCATGAATTGCGGCCACTGCAATCAACAGTCTAATGAATGTAACTCTAGTAACCAAAGAAAAAGTATCAAAGCAATCAAGATCAACTTGTTACTTAAAACCTTTAGCGACAAACCTCGCTTTATATTTATCTATAGTTCTATCCGGTTTAAGTTTTTTACGAAGGACCCATTTACACTTAATAGTTTTACAACCCGGAGGTAAATCCACTAGCGTCCATGTTTTATTTGAAAGTAATGAGCCTATCTCATCATTTACAGTCTCTCTCCAGAAAATAGCATCAGGTGATGATAAAGCTTCTTGCACCGTAAGAGGAATTTCTTCCACATTGTAAAGATAATAGTCAGGGCCAAAATCTTTTTCAACTCTAGCTCGTTTACTCCTCCTTGGTTGGATTTGAGAATTTTCTTGTTCTTGAAAAACTTGAGAAGGAGTAGAAGAGCTAGGCATTGATAAAATATTTTCAGAAATTATTTGACCTCCACTATTTCTAGATTTGAAAAGAAATTTATTTTCATGAAAAATAGCATCACCTGATTCAAAAATAATATTATTTTCCATATCACAAAATCTATAAGTTGTACTATGCAACGCATAACCAAGAAAAGCACAGGTGGTAGCTCGTTCACCCAATTTAGATCGTTTAGGATCTGCAAGCCTCACAAAAGCTAAACAACCCCAAACCCTCAAATTACCTAGATTTGGTTTATACCCTCGCCACAACTCATAAGGTACAATTTTAGTTTTTTTTGTGTGGCACTCTATTTATCACATGGCAAGCTGTCAAAATAGCCTCGCCCCAAAGATTTAAGGAAGCACCTGAATCAATAAGCATAGCATTCGTCAAGTCAATTAACGTTCTATTTTTTCTTTCAGCTACGCCATTAGATGAAGGTGAATATGGTGGAGTAATCTCATGAATAATTCCCAATGACTGAACAAAATAGTTGAATCCTAGAGATTCATACTCCCGGCCTCTATCACTTCTAATTCTTTTAATCTTTTTACCGAATTGATTTTCCACTTCAAGAAGGAATTCTTTAAATTTTTCAAAAGCATCACTTTTATTTTTTAATAAATATACGTTTGTGTATTTTGAAAAATCATCACTAAAAGTGATAAAATATCGGTTACCACCCCGAGTTAAAATTCCTTCGAACTCACACAAATCAGTATGAAATAATTCTAGCAATTCGGTATTTTTTTTAACACTTTTATGAGACCTCTTTGTAATTTTTGCTTTACTACAAACTTCACATTTCTCAAAATTTTTTGTCACTTTAGGAATTAATCCTAAACTACTCATAATTCTCACATATTTACTGTTAATATAACACAAGCGAGCATGCCAAAAATTAATAGAAGACAAAGTGTAAGTGGTGTCATAGTAATCATAAAATTGATCAGCAAGGCAATTTAAGAGATAAAAGTGACATTTATACTCATCTGCATTATAGGAAACCACTTTTGCTTCATATGCCTCGTAGTCTTCATTATTCATCTCCTCGGTTGGGATTTTGTTTGGATTCTTCTTGGTAAGAACATATGCAACTTTCAAAAGACTAAGGTAAAAAAGAACTTTTCCTTTCCACCTCTTAAAATGAACTCCCTTGAACTTGAAAGGCTTGTTGAGATCTCTAATTCCATCATTCGTTTTTTCTGGCACTTGTTCCATGTTTAATCTCCTTAAAATTGTTGGTGAAAATACCAGAAAAAATTATATTTTATTGATAAATAATGCAAAGAAAATGAGATACAAATAAATCAGGCTGAGGCACGGATATCTCGTTTTCTTTAAGGAGATCAAGTCCACTGCGGTAGGAAGAACCCCAATACCGATGCAGCAGTCACAAAACTATGACTTGTCCCCTCCAGGATACAACAGCCCGACCACTTGTCGTATGGTTCAGGCTAACTCTGCACAAGATGGTGAACCCAAAGCTCCACCAAGAAAAACACCCTTCTTTGCTAGTATCTCTTGTATATAAAATAGTTGGTGTGTGTTGGTGTGTAAAAGAGTAGATGAGAGGGACTATTTATAGGCCACTAGGACCTTACAGTTACACCAAAAATAAAGATGATCATTAAACTAGAGAAAATGAAGAAACTCCAAAATTAACTCACCACCAAGGTCATGAATTCTAATTAATCTCCATTCATGACCAAGATAAGAGGTTACCAAAGTAATGAAACTAGGAATGGCAACGGGGCGGGGCGGGGCGAGGTCGGGGATCACACTCCCCGTCCCCGATCCCGATGGTAGGAATTTCCCCGTCCCCGGCCCCGATCCCCGACGGGGAGTCTTTCACCACCTCCACCCCCGTCCCCTAACGGGGATCAGGTTTCTCCGACCCCGTAAATTTCCCGACCAAAATTAAAAAAAAATAAAATACAACAACAATTTGAGCTCAAATAAAATACAACAACAACAACAATCATATTCACATCTGTCAACAAAAATAAAATACAACAACAATTTGAGCTCAGATCTGTCAACAAACACATATTCAGATCTCTTCAACATATATCTAACATATATATCAACAACAACAACAATCATATCTCTTCATCATCATCAACAGAACTCGGAGCTATACTCAACAGATCTGAGCTCAAATATTTATTCAATACTAGATTTAACATACATAGAACAGATCAAAACATATATGAGCTAAAAAAAAAAAAAATTAGGTGAGTGAGATGGAGGGACGACGGCTGAGGTTGAGGTTGAGCCTCGCCGCCGTGAGACCACCTGCGTAGAGAGAGGGAGAGAGGCTGAGGTTGAGCCTCGTGAGACCACCTGCGTATAGAGAGAGAGAGAGAGGAAGAGAGGCTGAAGTTTGAGACTCAGAAATGAAATGAAATGAATTAGGTGAGAGGAGAGAGACAGACTAACATATATATATGGTGAATATTTCGGGGAATATGCGGGGAAATTCGGGGCGGGGACTGGGCCGGGCCGGGCCGGGGCCGGGGTAACCTATCCTCGTCCCCGGCCCGAAAATGATCGGGGATTCAATTTTTAATACCATCCCCGGCCCGTGGGGAGTTTTTTTGGAGGAAAAACCGTCCCATTCGGGATCTGGGGGTCGGGTCCCCGTCGGGCCGGTTTCAAATTGCCATCCCTAAATGAAACTCCATTTATGACCAAGATGAGAGGTTACCAAAGTAATGAAACCCCATTCATGAATAAGATATATAAATAAATAAATAAAAGATATTAAAATGTTCCAACACCTACTATCAAGCAATACCCTTAAAAGGTGTTTGGTTATGTGTTAGATGGGATTTTTTTTTTTTTTTTTTTTTTTTTTTTTTTTTTTTTTTTTTTTAAGGGAAGTAACTACACTTCAAAATTATTATATTTTCAACATATGATTACATTTTAATTTCAAGTGACCATTTATCATCATCTACTAGCATAGCAAGGTGTGCCAATGTGACTATAATGAAATTGCATAGGTGAAATCATAAGCAACTTAAGGATAAATTGTATTTCTTATATGGACGTCGATAAATCAAAGTCATGCAAAATTGTTACAATTATCGTAAGAGCATGTCAATAACATTTTATAAGGACAAAGTATGCATGATGCTTCCATTTTCATACAAATGCAAAAATGTTTAGCCATGTGACTTGCTTTTCTACTTTCTTCACTCATTTCTTTTCTATTTTATAATTTTTAATTCTACAATTATTGTTGAAAATAGTTACTTCTCCAAGCTTTTGTAACAAAAGGAGCCGGTTATTTTGGCACATTTTTTTCTATCCAAGGGCCCATGTGACATACCAAATGGACAAATTACTAATTTGATTTGTTAAGTTATTACATCATATCAGTCATTTACATTTTTTTTACAAGTCATTATATGATTCAATAGATCACTAACTGATTCGACAAGTCACTACATGATTGAATAAGTCTCCATGGAATAATTTGACAAGTTAATGCATGATTTGATAGTTCATTGCATGACTCTAGCCATCTCTATATTTTAATAAAATATAATATTATAAAGGTTACTAAAGTGGAGTATAATAAAGACAAAAGTGTGATTAATTGATTTTATATCATCATGAAATCACATTGAAAATGCAATTTTATTACAATTGAAACTGGAAACTATGATTCGCATTTCAAGCACCTCTTGCCATGCTGGTGGGTGGCCAGGTTATCATGAAATTGGATTTTCAAAATATGATTTACTTTTAAAATGCAATATTTCCCTAGATAGTTTTATTTATTTATTTTTTTTTTTGGCGGTTTTAGAGAGATGAAAAAAAAAACTCTCAAGTAGAGTAGTATTAATTATAATATAAAGTAATGTTAACTCAATAAAGTGATATTAATTCTGAGATAGGATTTTGTTTGGTGCAATTTTAAGATATGCTTAGACTTTTTTATTTTGAGAATTCATGTTATTTGCTTTATTTTAATCTTTGCATATGATTTTAAAATAGCTAAATAAATTAAAACAACAAATTACCCTGAAACTAGAGAAAATGGGTATTTTTAAGTTTTACTTATTATCACCTCCCAATGTGTTGCATTTTCTGCCCATCAAGCTAACGGTTTGATACAGACTCCCACAAAACATAATTTTCACGACCCCCACGCACCTGTGAGAGAGAGAGAGAGGGGGAAAAAAAATACAAACATGTGGTCCACCATCAATTGGAGGTCAGGGGGTCACCCATTTTTGGGGGTCTCAAGCATTAATCTTAAGCCAAATCCTTACGTTGTGTTTGGTTAGGAAATTTGGGAAGAAATTTTGAAATAGAAAGATAAAAAATATGTAAAATTATGTGAAATATAAGTATATTTTATTCACATTTTACCTACTTTTTTCTTTTTCCTTTTCAAATTTCTTCATAAATCTCTCAATCAAACACAACGTTAAGACTTACCATTCAAAAGGTTGTAGATTTGAATCTCACAAAAACCAAACATTCCAAACCTTGGAACCACTATAGGTTTGTCCAGTCATTAATTTCAAGATTCTAAAATTAGTAAGGTGTGTGTAACCCAAAAAAAAAAAAGAAGAAGTTAGTTATGAGGTAATTGTGATTTGGATTATGACCCAATATTATTTTTAGTCATGGAATAAGGTGTTGGGCCCAATAAATACAAGTAATGTACGAGGCCATTAAGGGATTCTGATATTTGTAAGTTAATCTTGAAGACTGTATTTATTGGCCCAGCACAAAAGCCCAATGTTTATACGTAGGCAAGTAAGATGATTCAAACAAAAAACATACAACAATCATATATCTCCTAATTTTAGAGTTCTAATTAAACTCTAATGATATGAAAATTCAAAAAAAAAAAAAAACTAATACCAAAATATCACATCAATGGATGGAGTCCACCCCATAGAACTCCTTTAAAATTCATATTTTAGAGCTTCGAAACATTTTCCAAAAGACTAATGTTATATACACCAATTAGTACATTAATTAGTGTACCAATTGATAATGTGTCATAATTTAAGATATTTTTAGTATTTGTAATTTATATAATGAGTAGGGTCAATAATAATGGCATAACTAGTATTGGTACACTAATTGGTGCATGTAGCACCACTTTTTTCAAAAACATATAAGGAAAATTATTCAGAATTCTTGGAATACCAGGTGTCCGTACTCCTAACCAATCATTATTCATTATGCCTTTTCATGTCTCTCAATCACTCAACACAATATCTCACCTACCCACATTCTCCATCAATCACGATACTATAGAGTACCACATGTCAATACTTCAGAATTACTGAATAATTACTCAACATATAGTTATAGTACTGAGAAATTATTCAGTATTCTAGGCGTTCCATCTCATCAATCCTATGTGGTGCTCTGCACCAATCAGAGTGCTCTATTTCGAGTGTTAGTGGGCCCGCCATCTTGGCAACTAGCTTAACTCGTAAGCAAATATTAACGTCTGTTAACCTAGAGAGAAGAAAGTCCGTTAACTTTTAGAGAGAAAAAAAATATTATTTTATTTTCAAGATGATAATTCCCGCTCAAGACTCAAGATGATATTTTCATCTTTGTATTCCCTCATCACGATCGTCATGGGATGGAGCTCACTGCCGCATCAAATTCCTCTATACCATTCTTCATTTTCATATTCCCTCATCACCATTGTCATCGGATGTCTAAACTAAGGTCTTGTTTGGGAAGACTAAATAAGTGCACTTTTTGTCTTTTTGGACAAAAAAATTGAGGTTGAAAATATGGATGTTTGGGTTAACTTTTTGACTTTTTATGAAAAAATGTGTAATAAAAAATTGTGAAAATTGGTTTTTAGAGGAAAATTTGAATTGGGAGTTGTGCAGCCGTAATTGTTGACTTTTGGTGAATAGTATTAACTTTTTAACTTTTTGAGTAACTTTTTAGCTTTTTGGATTATTTGGAAGTACCCAAACTATGCAAAGCTCCTCATCCACTTTGAGAGGAGAAAAAGTGAGAGTTGAAACCACCTAAACCCCCCCTCTCTCTCTCTCTCTCTCTCCCCTCCATTTAACCCATGCTAGTATCTACGAAAACCCAAATCACTCCACGACAATGAGGAGGGCAATTTTGCAAACAAAAATTTGATGTTCTGTTTTTGAAGGTATCTTTTCATAACCTTTTTCTATTATTTTTGTTGAATTTAGTAACAAATTGTGTGTTTGTGTGTGTTTATAGGCAAATTGTGAAATTTAAATTGTGAATCTCCAACATTTTTTATTAGTATTTTGGCCAATATACAAGGAGGTATGCTTTGATAAGTAGCATGAAGCAGTAGCATGAAGCATTGCTCCAAAGCTAGCAATAATTTTTCCTTAAATTATAAATTGGATAAAACTTGATTTTGTATACATCTGAGTCAATGAATGAAAAAGAATTTTCAATGTTTTTTTTAATTTTGTGTCCAGATTTTTAATAAGGATTGGATATTTGGTATTTTCTATTGGCAGATGCTTTTTCCCAGTGAGATTGCATCACATTTAAAACAATAAAAAAAATGGGATGCACCAATAAATCTCAAATTAATAACTTATGCACTGTTTAGTCCTAAAAGTTTTCTTATAGACTGAAAGGTCCCATTACAATGTTAATAACATCAGATATAATGTTAATAACATCAGAGTCATGTTACAAACATTAGATTTCAAACATCTAATGTTCATCAAATTTCAATAATGTTTGAAAATATAGGATGAAAAACATCTAATGTTCATCAGATTTCAATAAATTTTGAAATTATAAAATGAAACATCAGATCATTTACATCATTTACATCATGTTGATGTAAAAATGGGACTAAATGGAGCATAAGAAAACTTTTAGGACTAAATGGTTCAACGTTTCAAAAATTAGGATTTATGAGTAAATTTTCCTAAAAAAAAATTTTATGAGTTCCAAGTATCCTAGCATCTAGCAGCAAATTAATCAATTATAAAACAGTAAGATACACCTGTATCAATTGTGCACTGTCACATCAATGCAGGCAAAATAAATCAACAGTAGTAGTGATAGTGGAGCTGAGCTCTACTAAGTTGAAAAATAAATAAATTAGAGCTGTTTTAAAGTTTCCTTCAGAGCTTTAAAATATTTTTTCATAGATCAAATTATGGTTTCAGAAAACCCAACAGAAGCACAAGAATTTGCATCCTGGAATGAAAAGTGCATTTAAACATTTATTCTTTTGCTTAAAGGGCATACATATTATGTACATAAATCCATTATCTCTGAAACATCTTCAGCAAAATGAAGAAAAAATAAAATACAAGCAACTTCATTTTTTAGCTACTTTTGAAAATTTTAAAGTCCTCTACTTGCATCTGTCCGTCAGTCTAGCCTTCCTGGCAACCTCTTATCTTAAGCAGCAAGTATGTCTTCTTTAATCAACAAGTTTGGTACACAAAAAAGAAAAATTGATCAGAGCTTGCAAAGGAATAAAAGAGAGAAATTTGATCAATGCCAAAGTTGATCAATGTCTTCTCTAATCAAAGAGAAATTTGATCAGAGCTTGCAATGGAATAAAATAAAATACGGGCAACTTCATTTACATTCATTTACATGTTAAATCATGAATAGTAAACAATCAATGCCAAAGTTGCCTGCCAAAATCGAAGGAACAGTCATCATGCATGTAAGAACGTGTACAAAAGGAATTTTTATTACGGAGAGGGACACATTCTTATAAGCATTTCTACAAACAGCTGGTGTGTAGGATACAAATGAAGGAACTATCTATGTTTTTACACTGAATTCTAGCAAAATTGATGCAAGAATGAGAAATTGGTGAAGAGAGAGAGAGAGAGAGAGAGAGAGAGAGCATGAAGAGTTGCACTGTGGTGGAGCTCGTGTGAAGTAGTTGTGCCCACACTGTGGCTAAAGCATGGCGTTAGCACCGGTGGTCGTTGGTTGGGCTGGTCAACAATGGTGATAGAAGATGGAGAGATCAACTAGGAGAGAGGGAGAGAGAACGATCAGACTCATTTTACCTGACTTTGAAAGTTAAAAACAATTCCAAACTTCTGAGTTTTGAATGTTAAAAGCGGGAAGTTGAAATGTTTTAAAAAAATTGAATCAAGTTGACAGCGTTACTGCTTCTCAAGGCGGGGAGATGGGATTGCCCGCATGGCAGATCCACTGACGTGTTGCTGTCATCGTGCATTGGTATACAGACTTTTTTTTTTTTTTTATCCCCCACAACTCTCGACACATATCAACTAGAGAGATAAGAGAGAAGAAAAATAAAAAAACAAAAAATTAACCAATCATTGGATGGTGGGATTCCCAAAAAGAGGTACCAACCTTAATTGGCATAGTACTAGAACTGCAAGAAAAATTATTGCCCCTGCTACTGAACAACAGGACTGGGCCTGGACCTGGACCTGCTAATATTTTGGTGATTGATCGACAACACCAATAAAAATAAAATGTTTTCCATATTTTACTTTTAAAATGACTAGTATTTATAGATATAGATACATAAAAATGTTTTTGAAAAAAAGGTTATACTAGAAGTTTGTGGAAAAAGTAGATAAGAATAGAGAAATGGTGCCCAATCAGCAAGCTCTGGTGCTAGGGCAGGCAATAAACTACGCTGGGGGGATCCCAAATTGCGAGTCGCGTCGCGGGAATACCATCAATCCCAAGGAGAGAGATTGTTATTAGGCAAAGGTAAAGGCAAAGGGAAGGCCAATTGAATTTCAAGTGTGAAAACAACAACTCCTCTAACTCTGGATTATTTTGAGAAGATGGTTATAATTAGTTTTTTGGTGAAAAGCTACTTATAAGCAGCTTATAAATAGTTTTTTTGTGAGAAAAGAAGTTGACAATAATTTGAAAAGCAGTTATTACCAACTTCTCAAAATAGGCCTCTATTATCAGATACTCCTATAATAACAACAATACATCAAAATTGGGGACTGTATCGCCGTCCCCGGTGGCTGTGCCACAGGTTGTGGTGCCGATGTTCCTGATTAAGAGACTGCTTTTGGGGCGGCGCCTTACCCCCATCGGCTATGATTCCTATTTTCCCCCTGACGGCCACCTTGAGTTTGGTCACTTCGCTTTCTCTCTCTCCCTCTTTCTCTTCAATTGGGGTTTGTAGTGATTTTACTTTAGATTCGTTTGGAATGTGGGTTATTTTTTGAAAAATGTTATAGGTTTTAAATTTTTTATTAAATAAATTACTAAATATTTCATATAAGTGTGGGATCTACAAAATTACAGATCTCATATTCACATTTGATCATTTATTTGATAGAAAATTTGCTATTCCTAACATTATCCTAGTTTTTTGGCTTTTAGTTATTTTAGTCTGGGATTAAAAAATCTCGTTTGAAATAGGTTTTTTTGACTTTGTGAGAAAAACGAAATGATTATAATTTGAATGTGATATTTTACCTTATTAAATTAAAAAACTTATGTGATGTAAAATAGTTAAAAAGTCAAAAATTTGGTAGGCTAAACAATGGCTTTGTTGTTTGGTGGTTTCAAGTTTTGGTTCAAATGCAACTAGCATAATTTATCTATAATAATAATTTTTAAAATTAAATAATAATTTAAAAAAATTATCTATAATATTTACTAAAAATGATTTAAAATCAATTAAATTTTATTCATTTTTATCACAATTACATATATGAATTTATTTATTTATTTATTCTTATGTCATTAATTATGTGTTATAAGTTCTTAATAACAATACATGTCATAATTTAATTGGTAAAAATCAAAAAATAAATCACAAAAATTATATTTATGATAAAATATAAATACATTTTGTCTTATGAGTTTCGTAAATTTAATTTATCATATAATAGTGGTAAATTACATTTGCCAATATATTAATTTTTTATTTTTGTAAAGTCTAAAAATTTGTTTGGTATCAAAATTATAATTTTTCTTATGTTTTAAGATTTACATAAAAATGGATTAGAATTTACTTGATATTAAATTTGAGCTTAATATTATATTTACGCTAACTTATTATTTACCTAATCATTAAAAATTATCTTAGTCTATTCCCAACTTATATGAATCATTTGACCTATCTATTTATTAAATTAGTAAATAGATATTTGTAAGTATTTTTTATAATAAAAATAAGAAATATGGACATATTTTATGCATACTTATTAAAAAAATTGAACTTAGTTTAAAAAAAACTATATATTTATGTTTAAAACAATTAAATGAATAGTTACATACATTTATGTATGAAAAAATTACCTAAGATAGAGCCACCCTAAATTGTAGGTCATATTCTAGTCCTAATAAATTTAAATTTTATCATAGTTATAAGTTCGTGATTGTAATTTGGGGGTTTTAATTTGGATTAAACACTATAAAGTAGCTAAAAAAATTTAGTTCAAGTCGATTTTTTTGTCAATAATTCTTGATTTAAACCTAGTCCCTGGAGAATTGTCTAATTTATGTCCAATCCATGAGTTAGTAGATCCACCTATTTATTTAATTTTTAATTAGTAAATATATTTAAAAAAATTATAACAAAAATAGAAAATATGTACATATTTGTTTGGTATATTTATTAACAATTTTAAAATTAATTAAGAAATTATGTAATTATTTTTAAAATAATAAATTACATTGGTAGTCCATATATTTTAACTCTTGTTTTATTTTTGTCATTGCAATTTTATTTGCTCGATTTTGGTCCTGAATTTATAATTTTGTATCAATTTTTTCCAATTGTTATAATTGCTAATTTTTTTAATTGAAAATATACACATGGGTTGCATCTGTTATAATTTTATAGACAAAATTATAAATTTATTTAACTTAGTAAGTTAATCTCAACCAACTCAATAACTATTTTCTTTGGACGAATTACACTAACAGTCCCTGTAGTTTGGGGCTCGTGTCACTTTGATACTTGACTTGTTAATTGTGACACATTTGACTATGAATTTTGAATCTTGTTCCAAATAAAGACAATTGAATATACCATTGATCAATTTCAAAGACAAAATCGTCAATTTGATCAAATATAAACCAATTTGACAAAAACAAATGTCAAAAAGATATTTATAAATTTTTAAAAATTATTTGTACTCATCAAAGATAAAATTATGTAAAATTGATAAATTTTTTACATATTTATTTATTTATTTATTTTACCAAATTAATTTTTATTATGTATTTGGATGATAATCAGGTAATTGGTGGTTATTTTTATTTTCATTAAATTAGTTTCAATTTTTTCAAAAGTCAAATATGGCAACAACTTTGATATCATTATTAAACTAATTCATTAAATCAAAAAATTCAAAACTAAAAATATTTCATATATTAAATATATCAATTATACATTAAAAGTCCAACAACTACCCATTACATGATCATCATCCAAACATATAATAAAAATTAATTTGATAAAATAAATAAATAAATAAATGTGTTAAAGAGTTATCAATTTTACATAATTTTATCTTTGGTGGGTGAAAATAATTTTTAAACAAAAAATATTTTTTTGACATTTATTTTTGTTAAATTCGTTTATATTTTATCAAATTGACGATTTTGCCCTTAAAATTAAGTTATGGTATCTTCAATTGTCCTTATTTGGAATAAGATTCAAAATTCAGGGTCAAATGTGTCACAATTGAAAAGTTAGAGACCAAAGTGACACAAATTCAAACTATAGGGACCGTTAGTGTGATTCGCCCATAATTTTAAAATATTTTTGGTTTGTTTGGTTGTATAGTTTGGAAATAGTTTTGGAGTATGAGAGTTTGAGATGATTTAATGTTTTATTGTAATTGAGTAGATGTGTATGAGAGAAAAAGTGATTGAGAATGAAAGAGGAGAGAGAGAGAAAGAGAAAAAAAAAAAAGTGATTGATTAATGTGTAGGAGAGAGAAAGCGATTTTAAAATTTTTTTTTCAAAATCACTAAACCAAACAAAATTTTGAAAAATTTTCTCCAAAATTTGTTTTCAAAAGCAAACCAAACAAAGTCATAATTTTATATCTGCATTATATATTATGTATATGAATATATCATTCCAAGAATATAACAAAATTTAGCATAATATTAATTTATATAAATTTAAATTATTTTTTTCTTTATAATTATATTTTAAATTATTTTATTTAAACTTATACTCGTATGTGCTTATGTGATAGACACATGTTTATCTCAAGTGTCTGAAACATGTCTCTATCTTTTTTTTCTTTTTTTTTTAAAGAAAATAATAAGACATACTTAACTGAATAGGATGCACCCAAAGGGAGGTGACCGCAATAGTCAATGCAGCCACCATCTAAAACCAAAAGAAACAAAAGACATCTCATCCACCAATAAAACAGGTTTAGGAGTGGTTTGGGATGTTCTAAATAAGTGTATTTTTTGATTTTTTTTAAAATAAAAAAAATATGTAGAAAAGTAGATAAAGTGGGTAAAAAAATAAAGGGAAGATGTTGATAGATGATAATTGATGTAACCCAAATAAGTGTATGTATGTAAAAAAAGTGCACTACTAAGAATCAGAACCATCAACCAACAGCAAAACATAGAAGAAAGCACCTAGTTAGAAGAGGCATTGAGAGGGGGATTTATATCGAATGTTAAGCCGAGCTAAACCCGTCTCGGATTTAGTGTTGTGCTGAGTTGGGCCCACACAGGATGTGGTTTTGGGCCAAGCTAAACTAGTAGCGTACGACCTTGGGCCGAGCTACCTCCAGTGTTCTGGCTCTAGGAGTAATAATAATGCCACGCGCGGCTGAGCTATTGACGGTTTAACTTGGTACGTGGACCACGGTACGTGGCCGAGATAACGAGTGGCGCATCCACCCTTGCCCAGTTCTAGATGATGTCATTGAGGCTTTGACCGAGCACGCTTCCTCTTTGGAGATCGGCTTAACTCGGCTCGGCATCAAGGTGGTCATAGTGATGCTTGTGGTTCACAAGTAACAGCACGGTTAGGTACTCCACGTGGACCAATGGAGAGGAAACTGCTCAAGGTGTGCATCAATACCGTTTGGCAGTATGCACATATATACGTGTAAGGAATGAAGAGGGCAGCATAGTCACACGTCCAGCAAAGGACAACAGAGGTAGTGCGTAGACAATTTGGGGTTGCATGCCCAACCTAGAAAAGGAGGCGCGGGCAAACTCTGAAGGGTAAGCAATCTTTAGCCACTCTCTTTCTATAGTGCTCTGTATCCTCTCTTTTCTACCAACAAAGCTAACTTGACCGTCGGAGAGGTTTTTCGGCCGAGTAGCTCACCCTTGGATGTTCGCAGTGCAATGGAGTTCTATCGGAGCAAACCCAGCTTGGTAGCAAGGAGTACGGAAGGCGAATAATATTTTCCTCCCGTACAGGCATCACTCGTTTTTTCCTCGTAAATCTAGCCCAAGGAAGAGCAGCATCACCAGCAAATTATGGGCTTTTGTCCAGAATCCCACTGTTACTTTCATTAGCTCCAAAATTTCATCCCACTTTGGCAAAACATTGTTGAACTGCACATCATTCCTAACTTTCCATATTGTCCACACATTGTATAGAAAATAGCTTCCCACAAGGACCCTTTCCTGCCCAAAATACTGACTATAAAATCAACATTGCATAAGCCCTCCCATTAAAGAATGAGGGCAAACCCATTGTTGATTCCCCCCATCAATTCAGCAGCCCCACCCAAACTTTCCAAGTAAAGGGACACTGGAGAAGTAAATGAACCTCTGTTTCATTCTCCAATGGCATAAAGAACATGACAAAAATTAGTGACATCGATCAAAAACTACAACGGGTAAAGTTGCTGGTTCAAGTGTTTTGGAATAGGAGGATTTGGGTGACGAGGAAGAGGTAGATTCTATATTATAGTTAGAATGTGAAGTGCATTGTACTTTTCTTTTAAATTGTTTTTGCTCCTAGTTCAATTTTGTTGCTCTGCCACTGGATGAAGTTATGAAACTTTGGTATTTAAAATGAAAACTACACAAATAATATGATAATAACTACTCATATAAATAAGAATATTGTTGGTTTGTTAGTTTTTTATGTCATGTATCATGTAATGCTTCATTGTATGCTTACTATAGCAAATTAAATTGATCTTTCATGTGAAGTTCTTTTCCTTATTGGTCGATGGTGTCATTAATCAATGCTATCACGTAGAATTGCCACCATTACCCCCAATATTTGTTCCGTCCTCACACTCATTCTCACATCTCTTTTGCCAATTTGCAATTGTAATGCACTTTGTAATGCGTGAGTTTACTCAGAAATTTCACATTTGGGTTCAGGGGAGAGCTTTGAGGAATGTGCAGCAAGAGAGGTGAAGGAGGAGACTGGTTTAGACATACACAACATAGAGTTCTTAACTGTCACCAACAACATCTTCTCTGATGGAGCAAATCCACCAGAACATCGTGTTGGCATCTTTCTGCGTGCACTACCTGATCATGATCAAGTGCCCCAAAATCATGAGCCTGAGAAGTGTGGTGGCTGGGACTGGTATGACTGGAACAACCTCCCAAAACCACTGTTTGGCCAGCTAGAAAATATGCTGCAGGGTGGTTTTAATCCCTTTCCAGCTGATCAAAAATGATATGGGAGCGCAAAGGGCTAATGAAGTTAAATGTCAATCTTATGTTTTTCTTGGATTTTAGCATTTTGAATATTGCTAAGTTAATGTCAATCTTATGGTTCTTTTGGATTTTGACAGTTGGATTGGTATAATTGGAACAACCTTCCGAAGCCACTGTTTGGCTAGCTAGAAAATGTGTTGGAGGGTGGTTTTAATCCCTTTCCAGCGGATTAAAAATGCTAATGGAATATTCCTTGACACCCTAGTGCTCTACTTATGCAGCTCAAAATTTTGTACTGCATGCTATGGAGTGCAAAGACTAACGAAGTTAGGGAAAGGCTATCAGGAAATGGTACAAACACATTGTAGGAAAAGTTGCAATTTTTGTAGTGACAGTAATCAATTTTTGTGATGGAAGTAATAATTTTTGTGGTGAAAGTCATAAAGTATGGTGTGCACCTCTAAAGTTATTATGAATAAAGAATTTATGCTTCTTGTGATAGGCGAAAGGTTATATTTTTGTGATGAGTAAAAAGTTATATTTTTTGTATTAAAAATTATACATTTTGTGGTAGAAATTATATAATTTTTAGTTATATATGGTATGCACCATATACAAAAAGTATCATTTTTATCATAAAAAAGTGTATAATTTTGTCATATATAACCTTAGCGTCCACACTACAATTTCACAATTTCTAACTTTATCATAAAAATAATTTCTATCACAAAAATTTGTAACTTCTACCGTAAAAACTCAACTTTCTTATAATGCATCTTTTTTAAGAGGTGCATATTAGAACATTTCCCATGAAGTTAATTCCAATCTTGTGATTTTCTTGGATTTTGAATGTTTGAATATTGCTAGGTTAATGTCAATCTCATGATTTTCTTGACTATTGACAGTTTGAATATTGTTAATGGGTTGAAGTTGAACCAACCTGAAATCTGTTTATGATAGTGATTGCACAAATTTTTTTTACTTATTGCCTAATTGCCATGTTATTCTATTGAGCCGTAGATTTCTTTTGTCACCAGTTTTGAATTGATTTTAAACTTTTATGTAGGTGAAATCTTTCGTCTAGTTTTTCTTCTCTCTCTCTCCCCCCAATTGTATACATGTTTTTAAGTTCAGGGAACAATAGAGATAAATGAAAAAGGTGCATTGGAGACAAAGATGGAGAGGCTGGATTACAAGTCAAAATCAGGGCATGGTCCAAGACCCATCCAAGAAAGAGAATAAGGAGATGATCGATCCATCGCACAGATAATGAGAATCTCAGTATCTTGGCTCAAAATTTAGTCTATAAAGAATGCCCGCTTCTAACGGTGACAAGAACACTAGATGAGTGAAATGTAAGTAAAGAGATTATCTGAAGTTTTCCTTATTTTCTTTGTTTTCCTCCACTATTCCACTCTTCTTTTGTCTTGTTTAGTGGACACTAGTGGCATTCTTAACTAGTAAACAAAACTCAGCTTCAGACCTATTTGCCTTGCCTAATGTAATTGCAGAGAGGCATGACACTGCATAGAGGGGCATCCTATTTTGGTGAACTATGTTGATACGGTAGGAAAAGGATTTGTGTGTGAATGCGGTTATTGTGAATGGAAATATGAATATCAAGTTGGCACAAATGTCTAGAAATTATTGTACCCAGACCAGTATATGATAACATGTATCCTTTTCTATGTTGCAGATTCCATTCCTTTTTCAGTGCTCCAAATATTGTGACTAATATGATTAAATTAAGAATTTTTTTTTTTTGCACAATGATTGTGGACTATCATTTGATAAGATTTTACTATTTGAATGAGAGTTATTATTTTATATTAGTGTTATGCAATTTTATTACATGTATTTTTTTAGTTCAATCACATAAAATTAGCACAATTTCAAAAAAAAAAAAAAACGTCGCTAAATGTCATAGTGACGTTATAGCACCGTTAGGTAAGACATTTGGCGACGTTTTTAAAAACGCCGCCTATACTAATATAACGGCGTTTTTCAAACGCCAAAAGCTATAGCAACGGCCACGTCGTCGATGTTTGGTACTAAACGTCACAAAAAGAATTAATGACATTTTTTAAATGCAGCTAAAAGTAGATTTTCCAGCCGTGCGTAGATTTCTTGTCACCAGTTTTTAAAGTGATTTTAAATTTTTTATTTTCATCTTTAATTAATTTTTTTAAAAATTATTTTAGTTTAGTTTAGTTTAGTTTTTTTTTGTTTTTTGTTTTTTTTGAGTCCGTCTAAATTGGACCGAAAACTAAAAAAATAAAAAATAAAAAAGACAAAAATTTTTTTTTTTTTTTTTTTGTAAAATTGTCTATATTGCATTTAAAAAAAATTGCTAATTTTTGGAATCATCTAATCTCAATGGACTTAAAAAAGTAAAATAGTTTAGCTCAAAGTTTAAAATTAAAAATAAAAAAATATAAAAAAAATCATTAAAAAAAATAGTTTAAAAAATAACCCGACTTATAAGTTGCAATTCGATCCATCATGCTTCGACCTTGCCCAAATAAGGGAGGAATCATACCATTTTCTTTTTCCAAATTACGGGTAATATGGATAAAAAGATCTTAAAAAATAGGGGTGCTTATCAATTAGTCCTATTAACTAGACTTATTTACCTACAGGTCCTAACTAATAAATTTAACACTATAAAAATAAGAGAGTGATAAATTTATCACTAAAAACTTATTCATAAAAACAAAGAGACTGATAAATTTATCACTATAAATTTATTCATAAAAATAAAAGACTGATAAATTTATCTTTACCACTTAATAAATTTATCAATAGAACTTAATGGGTAATAAGTCTCCAAAGTAGGACCTATTGAGTAATAAGTCTCCAAAGTATGACCTATTGGTAGTTTACCATAAAAAATAAGGGTCTCACACTACACTTTTGGGTGAGCGTGGTTTGGATTGGTTCGAATTGGAGTAAAATCAGAATTAATCTGTTATCTACAGTTTTTGAAAAATTGGAACTAATCCAATTCATTTAATCGTGAAACCAATCTAAACCAATCTATTTAAACACATATTGAATCGGTTTAGGACCGCAAATTCACATAATTAAATAATAATAAAAAATATATAACATTTTAATTTCATAAAAATATAAACATAGCATCATATTAGTTCCACAATAGCAATATGTCTTTTCATAATAGCGACATATTGTTTTAGAATTTAAACAACCATAAGAAAACTACTTCCACCATAAGTATTTAGACCATTACAAATTAAAACTAAAAACTAACAATCAAAGCAATAAAAGAAATACTATGCGGATTTAGGTTTTATATGAAATAAGAAAAAATACTATGCGAAAGGGTATATAATATAAATATAGGCTATTTGTATGCGGTCCGGATTGGTTTCAATCTAGAACTGTGGGGTTCAATTCATAACCGATCCGTGGATTACAAATTTTTAATTTTTCAATCAAATCGAATCACAGATTCAAAAAATTAATCCAAACCTATTAGATTAGACTGGACCGGAACGAATTACGAATTTCATGAATTCGTTGTTCAGCCCTATTATACTCTCATCAAATCCTATCAAGTATTTGTTTTTTTTTGTTTTTGGCACACTTTTATAATAAACGTTGAAACCATATATATATATATATATATATTTTATGGTGCACTTTTATAATAAACGTTGAAACCAAATATTCCAACTAAAATTGATCCGTTAACATCCCTAACGAGCTTGGTGTTTTAATTTCTTCATCTAAAACTATATGTTCTCACAGCTAATTGACAATTTTCAAGATTACCTTAAGTTCAGACTTGGTTATTGGTGATAGATTTTCACATATAAAATTCAGCAATTTATAATTTTAGAAATTTAAAGAAAAAATTTATTCAAAAAATCCATAGTGGGCATTCATTTTAGATGATGATTCCACTATCCAAAAATTAAATTTGGACCACACTTAAATTTTGAGTAAATTATGAATAGGTCCTAATAATTAGATTTAATAGAAATTAAATCCTATTGAAAGTTATTCTTCATAAAATCGTGGCTAAAAATAATTTTTTGTGACTTTTTTTTTGGTGTGCATATGCCATTAAAAATTGACAATTAATGATTTTTTTGTCATGATTATTATTGCTTATTGTTAAAACTTACAATTAGTGACATTTTTATGTGACGAATTTTTAAAATTGTTGCTGAAAGTTTAAAATTAGTGTCATTTTTTCTAACAATTTTTTTAAACTGTCGCTAAAATTTATAATTATTGACTTTTTTGTGATAATTTTTAAACTGTCGCTAAAAATTAATAATTAGTGACTTTTTTAATAATTTTTGATAAAAAAATATTATTAATTATTATAGGACTTATTAGATAATATGGAAGTTCCTCTTAAGTTTTGGGTACAAAATTCTAGATTTATATTTTGATTGCATAGCTTTTCTGATGAAAATTTGTAGGTTTTGTGGGGGATTAAAGCTGCTTAATAAATTATAACTTTATAGCTAGTTTTAGCTCAGTTGATCTGTGAACTTGATTAGGTCACATGATAAAGCATTATCTTATTATTTGGGTTCTATATATTATTTTTTATTAAATAAATATATAGATATTTTTATATTGGGGATCCATGGTCATGCATTCTTAAAATTCAGCCAGTCTTGATTATGAGGCCTTGTGTCACATCAAATTTGGTGGGTGCATATGTAGATTTTTTTTTTTTTTTGGAACTATTTACAGATCTTCCATCAAAATTGAGAGTTAAATGCACCCCTCTCCCCCCTCTTTAAAAAAGTTTAATTTTTATTTTTATTTTCACATCTTGAACGAAATAATTTTTTTCTTGCACAGGGTTGTTTTAGTGTTTTTTCACACTTCCGTGGATAGATTACAGGGAACCAACCACTTAAGAGTGATTTTTTTAATTATTTTTTATGAAATTAGATAAGATATTAGATAAGATATAAATATTGATAAGATTTTGAGGGGATAAAATTATATTATGAAATTCCATAAGATGAAGGATATGATAGAATTAATAAATAACTAGTAGGCGGCCCGTTCTATACACGGGAATATATTTTTAAAATGAAAAATTAATTTTGAGTCTTAATATTTTATGTGTAAAAAATTTTAAAAATTGAAAATCAAATAAAATAGATTTGTTAATGGCTGATAAAAATTTTCGTCATTATGTGTGATGTTATGTAAAAAGCTCCTAAAAATAATTTCTTTCTAAATTATAAAAAAAAAAAAAAGTGTATACTCAATCTGAAATCAAATCCTTAATTGTGTTAATCAAATTTATCAAAAATCATGAATTTCAGTTATATCAAAATATTTTTTTTTTCTGAAAAAAATAAAAACAATGAAAAATTCTATAATATACAAATTATGACTTGATTATAACTTATGGTGTATTATATTATGATATGTGTTATAAAAGAATAATATTAATTTTAATTTAAAATAAAACACAATTGAAAAGTAACTCAAGCAGTAAATCTAAATTTTAGAAATTTTCAAGAGTATCATTATTATACTGGTTTTTCCTCCTGTGAGTTGTGATTATATAAAATAATGTAGAAAATAAAATATAATTTCATCTATAGAATCACTATAAAATTTAGGATAATGCACCAATAAATCCCAAAATAGGAACTTGTGAACCATTTAGTTCTGTGTTTTATCTTATAGACTAGTAAGTACCGTTTTATATAAAAGTACATATTTGACCGTGATGTTAGAGCGTGAAGTGTGTAATATGTGGGTAATTTAGGGATTGAACAATGCTTCAGTTACGTTAATACCCCAAAACCTTGTTGTAGCCTGTTTTAGTTTTCCAACTATTACAATCTTCACGGAAGAGATGAGTATGGGAAAGAGTATATTCCCAATGTTAATGCAGTGAAATGGATTTTGTGTGATGTTGCTAATCTTGGTAATGTTAACTCATCATTATGTTTTTCTAATTTGGTATTTGGGTCGTTGAAACTCTAGGAATACGAATCGTGTTTTGGTGTAATCGAATTGATTGACATTGGTGACGGGTTTCCCGCGAGTCTAGTTCATCAGTGTTTGGAAGGCAGCGTTGGATTTGTATTGTAATGGCATTAGATATGGGGTTCGTTTGATTGACAAGGAATTTTTTCACCAGAATGTGTTTGTTTGTGTGTGTTTTTGGGTTTTTTTGTTTTTGTTTTTGGGGTAAATGATGTATGCGGCGATGTTGGTAGTATGGGTAAACATGTATTGTTGCGTATATGTTGGAATGTAAATGTATGAATGCAGCGTGATGTTGATATGGAGGTTATGTATGAAAGCAGCGCGATGTTTGGTTGAGGTTGGGTGGGGTAGTATGTGATGTCGACATGGTTTGATTTTGTGTATATATTAATATAAGAAACATTGAATGTGGATGTGATGGGTGTGGTGTTGTGTAGCATATAGTGGTTGTGTGTTGTGTGTTTGAAGAAATCATGTGTTGTATTTAAAATTTGTGGTGTGGAATTTTATTGTTTTGATGTGCATGTTGGTGTTCGAGTGCAACGTGAGAAAGGGTTGAGGATAAGTTTTGGGTGGGGGCTTGTTAATGGGAAGTTTGCTGTGGTTGGTAATTAGTTACAGATTGGTGTGCTCTATGTTCGATGTTAATGTGAGTAAGTGGTTGTAATGTCATTCATCAGTTGTGGTAACCCGTTATGCATTGTTTAAGGTTGTAATGTTATTATTGTTTCACGGAATGAAACAAGAATGAAATGTTGCGCAATGTAAGACCGGCGCCGAAAAATCAACGCGTCACCAACATCCTCCCATTAACGCACAACTAGTTCCACACTTTACATAAACCCAACATCAGCAAATACCAAATGGAAATGTAAAAAATTGCCGTCCAAATTGATACACAAACATCATTTAACAGAATTTCCAAAAATCGGCTCACATCAATATGAAATGGAAATGTTAAAACTTGCCTTCCACATTGACACCCAAATATCATTTAATAGAATCTCTCAAAATCTGTCACAATGGGTAAAGATGTAAACTGCATCCACACCCTACCAATTTAAAATATTCCTTATCATCAAAATAGGACCAAATGGTGCATAAGAAAAAACACAAGACTAAATGGGGCAACATTCCATAATTTGAGATTTACCAATAACTTTTCCTAAAATTTAAACAACAAATCCATAATATAGAATAATATAGAATTGATATTGGATATAGAATAATATACGAAAAAATAAGAAGAAGAAAAAAAGACAATTTAGCATTAAATTTTTTTTAATACTCTAGAAAGAATTAAGAAAAAAAAACATGAAATGCAAAATTACTATTGGGTTTGTGGATGATCTCAATTTACAATGAAAGATATATCAAAAAAAAATATTTGTCAAATTGAGTCCATATAAAATAGGTAAAGCTAATAAAATTTAAATTAGGTTTAGGTTTGTGTAGAGCTCTATATGTAATTAAAGAAAATATATGCTGATGTGGCTCTCTTAAAAAAAATAAAAATAAATAAGCACTTATAATGTGCCACCTAAACATGGAAAAAAACAATACTTTTAATAATACTAGCAGTTGACCCGTGTAATGCACGTGCAATTTTTTTAAAAAAAATGTTTGATGATACAATGTGTGTTATAAATGAATAATTTTAATTTAAAATTAAAATTAAAGTATGATTTTAATTATTTATTTTGATAATATTAGCACTATTTTTCTATAAAATTGTTGCTTGAATAATTATATAAATTAATTTTAGTTAAATTATTCCTGTATTTTGATAATTTTAGTTATATCGTATTATAAAAGTGTAATTATCATATAATAATTTTGTATGATACATATTAAATTATAAAATAGTGAAATAAATACTCATTTTAATATTAAAAATAATAGTTAAATTAGAAGAAAAATTAGTAATATAAAATTAAAAGTAATTCTAACTATTTAATTTTCTTTTATATTCATTTAGAAAATAAAAATATGTAGAAATAGAAATTATATAAAATTTATTAAAAAAATTAAATATAAATATGTTGTAATTGGATTATCATATAATGATTTTATATGATATATATATTAAATTATAAAATTGTAAAATAAATTCTCTTAATTAAATTAAAATATCAACTATATGAAAGAAATTCAATAACAACTAACCAAGAAATAATCATATAACAACATCTAAACCCGAAAAGAAAAAATAATGAAAACATCCAAACCACAGATAAATCTCAGTGTGTGAAGTGATTAATCGTTATAATATGAAGTCAAAATATAAAAGGACTTATGCTTCAACAATTGAAAAAGTAACATAAGCAGTAAATCAAAACTTTCGAAGTTTCTCAAGAATATCATTATTGTGCATGTTTTTCCTCCTATAAGTTGTAATTTTATAAAATAATGTAAGAAATGAAATATAATTTCATATATAGAATTACTCTAAAATTTAAACGATAAATTCATAATATAGTTTAATATAGAATTGGTATTGGGTATACAATAATACACAGAAAAATAAGAAGAAAAATAAAAATGCAATTTAACATTAAAAAAAAATCTTAATACCCTTGAAAGAATTAAGAAGAAAAACGTGAAACGCAAAATTGGTATTAGGTTTGAGGATTATCTCAATTTACCATAAAAAATATATAGAAAAAAAATATTTGTCAAATAGAATCTATATAAAATAGGTAAAATTAGTAAAATTTAAATTATGTTTGGATTTGTGTAAAACTCTAGATGTAATTAAGAAAATATTTGCAGATGTGGCTCTTTTAGAAAAAAGTAAGCCCTTATGGAAAAAACACTATTTTTAATAATATACTAGCAGTTGGCCTGTGCAATGCACGGGTTACTTTTTTCTTGTTAAATAATATTTTATAAAATTGAATTAAATTATTTATATATGTCTATATATAAATTAGTTTTAGAAATATGTTGCAATGTATGTATTACAAAAGAATAATATATATATATATATAATTATAATTATTTAAAAAAATATATTACGAAATATGCAGTACAATTTTTGTTCTGTTAAATTATGAAAGTGTAGTTTAAATATATATATATATATATATATGATACTTTTGTACTTAATTTCAATATAATAAAATAAATATTCATTTTAATATTAAAAATAATGATTAAATTGGAAAAACAAAATTCATTTGAAATTAACGAATAATTCTAATTATTTATTTTGATAATCTTAACCTTATCGTTCTATAAAATTGTTATTTAAACAAATATATAAAATAATTTTATTTCAATTATTTATGTGTATTTTAATAATATTAACCTTATTGTGCTATAAAAGTGTAGCTGAAACAAATATATAATGATTTTATATTATATTAATTTATAACACAGTAAAATAAATACTCAATTTGATATTAATAATAATACTTAAATTGAAAAGAAAAAAAATAGTAACATACAATTAAAAGTGATTCTATTTATTTATTTATTTATTTTATTTAGTTGGAAATAACAAAAAAAGTAGGAATGGAAGTTATAATAAAAATTATTTTAAAAAATTAAATATAAGTATGTTGTGGTTAGATTAAGGGAAAAAATAGATAAATTAATTACATTGAGTATTAATTTTTCTTTAATATCTATTTTAAAATTGTTTATGCATATTATATTTATGTATATAAAGTTTAAATTAATTATAAATTTTTCCTAATAAACAACTTCATGTTAAATAGGAAACTCAATATAAATTAATAATAACATATAAATAAGATAGACAAAAAGTTTTAAAAAATATATTTAATTTTAATATAAAAATTGGACACTTGAATAAAAGTGAAAAAAGTAGAAGAAAATTAATTCGTAAAGTATTTTTTACTACATATAATTATTTTAAATTTTATTTATGGATAGTTTAGATTAAGTAGAAATCTTTTAATTATTGATTTTAGAAATAATTATGAGGTTATGTTACGTGGCACTTAAAAAAAAAAAAAAAACCAAAGAGAGATATGCCACATAAGAGAGAAAATTTTTGAGGATAAACACTACTTTTATATGTATATATATATAATTAAATATAAATTAATATTAAGGCATTAATGAGATAGGCAAAAAATAAAAAACATAAAAGAAAAATAGTTCATACAAAATTGGTTATTATAATTGAAATTGAGTTTATGTAAAACTTTATATGTAAATAGAAAAAAATGTGCTGATATGGATTTTTTTAGAAAAAAGTATTAGATTTTGCCACCTAAGCAAGAGAGAAACAATACTTTTAATAATATATAAATAATATATGATTGGATAAAATAAGTGAAATATTATATTTGATTATAATGAAATAAAAATATATAATTATTTTTTATCGTGGGATGGAGGGGAAAAATTGTTGGACAATCTTCACTGTATTTAAATAAATTAAATGTTGTTGTGTACTAAACAACAATCAGAATATAAAGAAATAAAAGAAAGGAGAGAATTTTGTTTGATTACAAAAATCAAACTCGAAATAAAGAATAAATAAATAAAAACAGATTTTATTTTGTTACAAAAACAAAATTAAAATCTGATTAAATAAACAAATAAAACAAAATAATAAATTAAACAACTTACTTGATTAATTTCTTTGAATAATTATCTGATCAAGTCCAGTGTTTGATACTGTGTCCTTAAGACAGATTTGTCCTCTCCACGGTGCTTTCAGAATTTGGACGTCTATCTCCCAGGATAAAATGATCTACTACAAACAATAGCAGCACTACAAATTGTTTGCCTAACGAACACACTAAGTGTTTATACTCTCTCTGACAAGAAAATAATGCAGCAACATGAAAAGAATGTTTTCAGAATTATGAAGGACGAAAATTCGAGTTACAAAATCTAAATGAGGGCTGTCATATTTATAGATGTAAAGGTGGCTCTTGGTTTTGAATTGAACAAGTATGATACCTGTTGGCTTTGAATTCAAACAGATTTGAATCTGTTGGGTTTAAATTTAAACAGATACAAAAACGGGAAGGGCCCTGTTTGGGTGTGCAATAATACCAAATTAGTTTATTTCGGTTTGAAAACGGGAAGGGCCCTGTTTGGATGTACAGTAAATCCAAACCAGTTTAATTTGAATTCTGGATTTTATTTTACCAAAAATAAAATTAAATTCAAATGTTTTTGGCCCAAAAAGATTAGTATTGGGCCGAACAAGCCCAACCTCACACCACGCACCCGCGCCCAAGCCCAGGCCCAGCCCCGGACGGACGGACGGCCGGCGGCGGCGCGCGCGCGCTTGTGTGGTGATGTTTGGGTCCAATGGGTCTAGCCCATTTTGCCCATAACCTCTCCCTCTAAAACACTTGGGTACCCCTTGGGGCACACCCCAAGTACCAAACCCATGCCTTATAAATAGGAATGGCAACGGGGCGGGCCGGGGCCGGGATCACCCTCCCCGTCCCGATCCCCGAAGTTACAGAATTCCCCGTCCCCGTCCCCGATCCCCGACGGGAAACCCATCATCCCTCCCACCCCCGTCCCCTAACGGGGATCGGGTTTCCCCGACCCCGGAAAATCCCCGCAGCTCATAAATCAGATCGAGATAGATAGAACATTTTCATCATCAACATCAACGGCAACAACAATAACATCAAGATAGCTAGACAGATCATAAATCATCAACAATAACATATTTTCATCATCAACATCAAGATAGATAGACAGATCGAGATAGATCTATCATCATCTTCATCATCAAACACACACACACAAGCATATCTATCATCATCTTAAAAAAATAAAAAATAAAAAAATAAAAACATATCTATCATCATCTTCATCATCTGTGTTGTTCTTGTTCAGATCTGCGGCAGATGGAGATCGATCGGAGTCGGAGAAGAGAGACGAGGCATGATGGAGATCGATCTAGCATCCAGACCTCAGATCGGAAGGACGTGATGAAGTCTTCGGAAGGAGGGAGATCGGCGTGAGGCGTGATGGAGATCGGATCGGAGGGACATCAGAGGGAGGACATCGGAGGGGGGAGGGTTTTACCGAGAGAGAGTGAGAGAGTGAGAGATAGAAGGGAGGAGAAAGAGGCTGCGGTTTGGTTTAAAACCAAACCCTATATATGTTATATATATATATATAAGGGCAAAACAGTAATTTTCTGTCGGGGAAAACGGGGCGGGGATCGGGGCGGGGATCGGGGCCGGGGTCGGGGCGGGGATCGGGGCTGAAATCTGTATCCCCGTCCCCGGCCCGTATATCATCGGGGATGAAATTTTGAATACCGTCCCCGTCCCCGCGGGGATATTTTTCGGGGAATCACCACTTAATTCGGGGTCGGGGGGTCGGGTCCCCGTCGGGCCGGGTCCCCATTGCCATCTCTACTTATAAACCCATTCAAAACTTTCCACCAAATCAATGTGGGACAAGCCTTATTCAATACCTTTAAGGATTTTCCACCAAAACTCCATTTCCATGGAGTACACTTTGGCTTAAATTTTCCATTCACTCGGTAATGGTTTTGAGCAACCAAATATACCACGTGAATCATAACGTGGTATAGAATGCGTTACCACTTTGACCCGCGTAAATCGACGCACGGGGCCCACCTAAATATTAGACCAAACTTAGGATAAAATTCTGGTTTTACCCAGAATTTATAACCATTTCCAACAATCCTCCACATGAATGGAATTTGATGACAACGGAAATGCAACAATATGCAGATTTATCGAAAGAGTATAAGTCGAAAATATCTTGCATCAGGATAGGTAGTTTTCGGCCTTGAACCTTCCCTAGTGATAACCTATCGAACTTGCTGACTAACCAATGGACGCGATGCCTTGAATTGTTCAGTCGTTTGTGTAAGCCAAGACAATAGATTTCACACAAAATATCTTCTAACACATCGTGGTTCTCACTGTTGTGTTCATTTTGGCCTTGAACGCTCCTGGTTTTCATGAGTGTTTCTAGAGAATGTAGCCTCTTTCATTCTCATAGAACCAGCCCCAGTTCAACACTCATATAGGTGATTCTTATTGGGAGTATCTCCTTATACTCGTCTTGATTTTATGCCTTAATCAAGATATAAGTAATCATTAAAAGCAAAGCTTATCCTTATACCCCTGCATACAACATATGTTGCAGATATCACTCTCACCATAGGAATGAGTAAGGAATTTTAATCCCTTGGTGATTTCTGGCGAGCCATACATAACTTAGTTGTCCCTTTGAACTTAGTTCTTGGGATCTCCAGTCATATAAGTAGGGTTACCATTATGACGACTCTTATGTAATAGGCTTTAATCCCATCCCCTTCGATGAACTATACACTAGCTCTTTTGTCAAACCGTTTGTTAATGGATCCGCAATATTCTCTTTAGATTTTATATAATCTATTGAGATTATTCCGTTTGACAACAATTGCCTTACGGTATTATGTCGACGACGAATATGTCGTGACTTACCATTATACATATGATTATGTGCCCTGTCTATTGCAGATTGACTATCACAATGAATGCAAATAGCTGGCACAGGTTTTGGCCACATTTGAATGTCTTTTAAGAAGTGACGAAGCCATTCTGCTTCTTCTCCTGCTTTGTCTAAAGCAATGAACTTGGATTCCATTGTGGATCGTGCGATGCATGTTTGTTTTGTGGATTTCCAACAAACAACAGCGCCTCCCAGAGTGAAGACATATCCACTTGTGGATTTTGAATCTTTAGTATCCGATATCCAATTTGCATCACAATAACCTTCAAGTACTGCTGGATATCGAGTAAAGTTCAAACCATGATCACGGGTGAATCTTAGATATCTAAGAACCCGAATGATCGATTTCCAATGGTCTTCTCCGAGGTTACTAGTATACCTACTCAATTTACTGATAGCGTAAGCTATATCAGGATGAGTACAATTCATCAGGTACATTAGGCTTCCAATAATTTGGGAGTATTTTAACTAAGACACTGCATCACCTTTATTTTTCGATAAATAAAGACTGATGTCTACAGGTGTTCTAGCTAAATTCAAATCATCCTTGATATATTTATCAAGAATTTTCGCAATATAATGAGATTGAGATAATGCATATCCGTCAGATGTTTTAGTAATTTTCATTTCTAATATAACATCTGCGACCCCCATATCTTTCATATCAAATCTTTTGTTAAGCATTTGCTTAGTTGATTTGATCATGTTTTGACTGCTTCCAATGATAAGCATGTCATTCACATAAAGACAAACTATGACATATCTTTGGTCAGTGTTTTTAACATAGACGCATTTGTCACATTCGTTTGTCTTAAACCCATTACTAAGCATTGCATGATCAAATTTTTCATGCCATTGCTTAGGTGCTTGTTTTAATCCATAAAAGGGATTTTACAAGTCGACAAACTTTCTTTTCTTGCCCCGACACTACAAACCCTTCGGGTTGCTCCATATAGATCTCTTTATTTAGATCACCGTTTAAGAAAGCTGTTTTAACATCTATTTGATGTATTTCTAAATTAAACAACGTTGTTATAGCAATAAGCATGCGAATGGATGTTATTCTTGTCACAGGGGAATATGTGTCAAAATAATCAGACCTTCATTTTGTCTGTAATCTTTAACTACAAGTCTTGCTTTATACTTGTCAATTGAACCATCTTCCTTCATTTTTCTCTTGAATATCCATTTATATCCAAGAGGTTTAGAACCTGGTGGAAGATCCACCAATTCCCAAGTATGATTTTGCATAATGGATTCAATTTCATTATTAACAGCCTCTTTCCACAAAGGTGCTTCAGGACCTGTCATTGCTGCCTTAAAGCTTTGAGGTTCATTTTCTAACAGGTATGTCAGAAAATTTGGACCAAAGGATTTTGATGTTCTTGCTCTCTTACTTCGTCTTGGTTCATCATCAGTTAAATCCTATTGGTCGAGACCATTATTAGTCTCTTGTGTTTGATTGTCATTAGTCTCTTGACTTTGTGTACAATCATAAGTTCTTTTCTGTGAACTTAATTCCTATCATTTCTTGTAAGGAAAGACATGTTCAAAAAACACAGCATTCCTTGACTCTATAATAGTGTTCACATTTATATTAGGTATTTCTGATTTATAAGTCAGAAACCGATATGCACTACTATTCTGTGCATAAACAATAAACACACAATCTACTGTTTTTGGTCCAATCTTAGTCTTTTTAGGAACAGGAACTTTAACTTTTGCTAAACACCCCCACACTTTTAAGTATTTGTAGGAAGGTGGTCGACCTTTCCACAATTCATAAGGAATGCTTTCGGTTTTCTTGTGGGGTATTCTATTAAGAACATAATTAGCAGACAATATTGCTTTCCCCCACAAGTTCTGTGGTAAGCCTGAATTTAGTAACATGTCATTCATCATTTGTTGTCTACGATGTGCTTGATTCATAAATTTCAAATGAAAAATCCACAATAATTATGACTACACAAATCAGAATTAATGTTTTGACAAAATCATATCCTCATAAAAATTTTGCCTAAGAAACGAACAAATCAAAAATCTTATTTGATTGCATAAATTCTTGCAACTCATTTACGAATAAGTAACACTGTCATAAAAATATTTGTGACAGAAGAAAATTAAAATATCTCATCTAATGCAAGAGATACACCCCCATATAAATAAAATGGTTTATGGTTTAACAAATTCTACTACGCAAGTAAAATAATAATTGACAACATTTTATGTCACATATTCAACAAATAATAATCCACATAAAAGATTTTTCAAAATTTACTTCCAATTAAATGGAACAATATAACTACATACATCTTCATGTTTAAATCTCTCTGGTGTTTAAACACCCATTCAAAATTGATTGGAAAAACTCAAATTAATCAACATATCAATTTAACATTCCAAATCACATGAAATTGTTGTTAGGAAATAACTTGAGTTGATATCATACATGCATATCAAACGCATCAACTAAAAATAATGAATTAACAAAATAAATTAATCATGCATGATCCCAAAACTTGCATCATGAAATAAAAAGATTCTCAACTCATAAATAAAATTCAATACATTTTGAATTTTAAACTCCAAAATGACAAAACATACCTTCATTTAATCAGTTTGATTTGTACATAAATAAACTAATTAAATATGCATTCAAATGTTCTTGTGAATATATATATTTTTTCGACTCATGTGCAGAAACTATTCACGACTACGAATCCATACACAGAAAATAAAGAATGATTCAGAAAATCAATAAAAAAATAATCTTGCTACAAAGGTTTCTTCATAATAAAACTGAAAGTTAGTTTGTAAAACTAATATATAACTCCAGAATTAAATACTTCCATGTATACTCATAATGAACTATGAAACACAAAATAAATATTTACAGATTGTAACCGAAACACAAAGTTACATGATTGATTAATTTTCTAGTTACTAAAACTACAAAATAAATTATAATACAAAATAATACCACAAATTAGTTTTCTAGTTACTAAAACCAGAAAATAAATTATAACACAAAATAATTTTATTTTTTTTCTTGTTACTAAAACTAGAAAATAAAATAATTTTATTTTCCTTGTTACTAAAACTAGAAAAATAAAATACCCAAATAATATCTTATTACAAAAATCAGAAAAATACAAAATAATTTTCTAGTTACTAAAACCAGAAAATAAATGATAACAACAAAATAATTTTATTTTCCTTGTTATTAAAACTAGAAAAATAAAATACCAAAATAATTTTCTGTACCACCAAATAATATTCTACAATTGTTAATGACACCAGTATATTACTACTAGTTGTCAAAGAAAAGAGACGGTATATTACTACTATCTGTCAAATAGCATAAACCACTATTTGTTTTTCCAACCAGAATATTACTTTGGAAACACAGAAAATTAAATACAATGAAGATACCAAAAGGCTGGGCCTGGGCTTGGGCGCGGGTGCGTGGTGTGAGGTTGGGCTTGTTCGGCCCAATACTAATCTTTTTGGGCCAAAAACATTTGAATTTAATTTTATTTTTGGTAAAATAAAATCCAGAATTCAAATTAAACTGGTTTGGATTTACTGTACATCCAAACAGGGCCCTTCCCGTTTTCAAACAGAAATAAACTAGTTTGGTATTATTACACACCCAAACAGGGCCCTTCCCGTTTTTGTATCTGTTTAAATTTAAACCCAACAGATTCAAATCTGTTTGAATTCAAAGCCAACAGGTATCATACCTGTTCAATTCAAAACCAAGAGCTACCTTACATCTATAAATAGGACAGCCCTCATTTGGATTTTGTAACTCGAATTTTCGTCCTTCATAATTCTGAAAACATTCTCTTCATGTTGCTGCATTATTTTCTTGTCAGAGAGAGTATAAACACTTAGTGTGTTCGTTAGGCAAACAATTTGTAGTGCTGCTATTGTTTGTAGTAGATCATTTTATCCTGGGAGTTAGACGTCCAAATTTTGAAAGCACCATGGAGAGGACGAATCTGTCTTAAGGACACAGTGTCAAACACTGGACTTGATCAGATAATTATTCAAAGAAATTAATCAAGTAAGTTGTTTAATTTATTATTTTGTTTTATTTGTTTATTTAATCAGATTTTAATTTTGTTTTTGTAACAAAATAAAATATGTTTTTATTTATTTATTCTTTATTTCGAGTTTGATTTTTGTAATCAAACAAAATTCTCTCCTTTCTTTATATTCTGATTGTTGTTTAGTACACAACAAAATTTAATTTATTTAAATACAGTGAAGATTGTCCAACATTTTTAAAACGGACGGACGGACGGACGGCGCGCGCGTGTGGTGATTTTTGGGTCCAATGGGTCTAGCCCATTTTGCCCATAACCTCTCCCTCTAAAACACTTGGGTACCCCTTGGGGCACACCCCAAGTACCAAACCCATGCCTTATAAACCCATTCAAAACTTCCCACCAAATCAATGTCGGACAAGCCTTATTCAATACCTTTAAGGATTTTCCACCAAAACTCCATTTCCATAGAGCACACTTTGGTTTCAATTTCCCATTCACTCGGTAATGGTTTTGAGCAACTAAATATACCACGTGAATCATAACGCGGCATAGAACGCGTTACCACTTTGACCCGCGTAAATCGACGCATAGGGTCCACCTAAATATTAGATCAAACTTAGGATAAAATTCTGATTTTACCCAAAATTTATAACCATTTCCAGCCAAAAATTCACACAAGCCTAATTCTTCTAATACTACACTATCTATGATTACACTGAATTGAATTATTGGGTATAGCTCACATGTTCCCCATCTTTAATCTATTTATTTATATTCCGTAATTAAACATTGGACTAACAATCGGGTGAGTCCCATATATTCCTTCCACTTTTAATCTCACTAATAGTGAGACAAACAAATTTATCCTATTTTGATATACTACTATAATAATGTAAGAAAAATATTAGAGATCTCTAAACATTAATTCGTAAATGCATTTTTAATAATCTGACATGGAGTTGAGTCTTAAGTGATTCATTTTTAAACAAATCAATAATTAATAAAAGTAGTCCACATCATTATGAATAAATTAAAAATTCATGTTTTAAGATCTCAAACTTTTTCCAATAATGTAAATGTATATAGCATGTGTTTTGATTGGGTTTTAATTCTACAATTATATATAGATTGTGTGTTATATCCCTACTATCAGGCAATACCCTTAAAATGTGTTTGGTTATGTGTTGGATGAGATTTTTTTTAAAGGAAACAACTACACTGAGAAATTATTATATTTTCAACATACGATTACATTTCAATTTCAAGTAACCATTTACCATCATCCACTAGCATAGCAAGGACCATCATCCACTAGCATAGCAAGGTGTGCCAATGTGACTATGGAAGCTTTTTTGATAAATTTACTTTTTAGGAATTTTATTCCATCTAATTCATATTCTTTTGACTATTCCAGTAGGACCTATTTGAGATAAGAAGACCAAAATACCCTTTTCATCTACTTATGTTCCATTTAGTTCACATTATTTTCTTATGTTTCAATAAGTCCTATGGGTGATATAATTACCAAAATACCCCCAATGTGAATGTTCACACCGTCAATGTGAATGTTCATATCGTCAATGTGTAGGGGCCCGGCCCATGTCTATCCTCGTGGGTGCCCGGAAAAATTCGAGTCGGGCCGGGGCGGGCCCGGCCCATTGACAATGTGAATATTCACATTGACATGTTAACATTCACATTAATAGGAGTGTAAAATTGGCCCGTGTCCCGTGGCAGCGCGAAACCCGCCCGTTGACAATGTGAATATTCACATTGACATGTTAACATTCATATTGATAAGAATATACAATTGGCCCGTGGCCCGGGGTGGGCCCGGCCCGGCCCGTTGACAATGTAAATATTTACATTGATAGGAGTGTAAAATTAGCCCGCGCCTCGTGGCTGCCCGAAACCCACCCACGACTTGTGGGCGGCCCGGGGCGGGCTCGGCTGGGCCTGTTGACAATGTGAATATTTACATTGACATGTTAACATTCACATTGATAAGAGTATAAAATTAGCCAGCGGTCCAGGGCTGGCCCGGCCTGTTGACAATGTGAATATTCACATTGACATGTTAACATTCACATTGATAGGAGTGTAAAATTAGCTAGTGCCTCGTAACTGCCCGAAACCCGTCCACGGCCCGTGGGCGGCCCGGGGCAAGCTTGGCCATTTTTCTTTAATTCTTTTTAATTTTTTCTACTAAAATTTTATTATTTTCCACAAAAAAAGACACTAGGCCTCGGCGCGGGCCGGGTCTCAGACCGAGCCTTGAATGGGCCTTAACCGAGCCGATGGGCCGGGCCGGGCTTCAAAGTGATGGCCTAGGCCTTAGCCTAGGGTCTCGGACTAGGCTCGAGCCTGGGCCCAAACGAGCCTTTCTCGGGCCGGGTAGGGCCGGCCCACGAGGCAAAAAATTAGGCCCAGGCCCTAGCCCTGGCACAAGGGTATTCGGGCTTTGGATGGGTCGATGGATCGACCCTCGGGTCGGGCCGATGGGCCTGGGCCTAGCCTCGAGCTTAGGTCGGACTTGGGCGGGCTTGGCCATTTTTTTTTAATTCTTTTTAATTTTTTCTACCAAAATTTTATTATTTTCCACAAAAAAATACATTGCGCCTCGGGCGAGCTGGGCCTCTGATCGAGTCTTGAATGGGTCTTAAATGGCCCGATGGGCCGGGCCAGGCTTCAAAGTGATGACCTAGGGTCTCGGACATGCTCGGGCTCGGACCGAAACGAGCCTGCCCCGGGCCGTGGGCGGGCTTCGGGCAGCCCACGGGCCGCGGGCCAATTCTACATTCCTATCAATGTGCATTTTAACATGTCAATGTGAATATTCACATTGTTAACGGGCCGGGCCGGGCCTACCCCAGGCCACGGGCAAGCTTCGGGCAGCGGACAAATTTTACACTCCTATTAATGTTAATGTTAATATGTCAATGTGAATATTCACATTGTCACGGGTCGGGCCAAGCCCGCCTCGGGTTGCGGTCGGGCTTTCGGCCGCCCACGGGTTGCGGGCCAATTTTACACTCTTATCAATGTGAATGTTAACATGTTAATGTGAATATTCACATTGTCAACGGGCCGGGTCGGGCCCGCCCTAGGCTGCTTGCCAATTTTATACTCTTATCAATGTGAATGTTAACATGTCAATGTGAATATTCACATTGTCAACAGGCCGGGCCGGGCCCACCCCGGGCCGCCCACGAGCCGTGGGCGGGTTTCGGGTAGCCACGAGGCGCGGGCTAATTTTACACTCCTATCAATGTGAATGTTAACATGTCAATGTAAATATTTACATTGTTAACAGGCCGGGCCGGGCCCACCCCGGGCCGCGCCACGGGCCTTGGGCAAGTTTCGGGCAGCCACGGGGCGCGGGCTAATTTTACACTCCTATCAATGTGAATATTAACATGTTAATGTGAATATTCACATTGTCAACGAACCGGGCTTACCCCGGGCTGCGGGCAGGCTTTTGGCCGCCCATGGACCGCCGGCCAATTTTATACTCTTATCAATGTGAATGTTAACATATCAATGTGAATATTCACATTGTCAATAGCCCGGGCCGGGCCCGCACCGGGACGCCCACGGGCCGTGGACGGGTTTCGGACAGCCATGAGGCGCGGGCTAATTTTACACTCCTATCAATGTAAATGTTAACATGTCAATGTGAATATTCACATTGTTAACAGGCCGGGCCGGGCCAGCCCACGGGCCGTGGGCGGGTTTCGAACAGCCATGGGGCGCGGGCTAATTTTACACTCCTATCAATGTGAATGTTAACATGTTAACATGTCAATGTGAATATTCACATTGTCAACGGGCCGGGCCGGGCCTGTCCCGGGCCGCGAGCGGGCTTTTGGCCACCCATGGGCCGCGGGCCAATTTTATACTCTTATCAATGTGAATGTTAACATGTCAATATGAATATTCACATTGTCAACGAGCCGGACCGGGCCCGCTCCGGGCCGCCCGTGGGCCGCGGGCGGGTTTCGCGCCGCCACGGGACGTGGGTCAATTTTACACTCCTATTAATGTGAATGTTAACATGTCAATGTGAATGTTAACATGTCAACGGGCCGGGCCCGCCCCGGCTCGCGTTCGGGTTTCGGGCCGCCCACGGGCCAATTTTACATTCTTACCAATGTAAATTTTAAAATATGAATGTTCACATCATAAAATTGTTAACCGTTCAAAAAATATTTATAAGGGTATCAAAATTAAATATAAGGGCATAAGTGTCCAAGAAAATAGTGTAAATCAAGAAAAAGGATTTTATGGAATAAAACTATACATACATGGGACTAAATGGGTTAAAAAATTCCTTCATGGACTTCTTAGGTTAAAACACTTCTAAATAAGATTTATCAATAATTTTCCCTGTGACTATAATGAAATTGCATAGGTGAAATCATAAGCAACTTAAAGGATAAATTGTATTTCTCATATGCACGTCGGTAAATCCAAGTTATGCAAAATTGTTACAATTATTGTTAGAGCATGTCAAGAACATTCTATAAGGACAAAGTATGCATGATCCTTCCATTTTTATACAGCTTCTCAAATGTTTATCCATGTTGCGTTTCTACTTTCCTCACTCATTTCCTTTCTATTTTATAATTTTTAATACTACAAATATTGTTGAAAATAGTTACTTTTCCAAGCTTTTGTAACAAAAGGAGCCGATTATTTTGGCACATTTTTTTCTATCCAAGGGCCCATGTGACATACGAAATGGGCAAATTACTAATTTGATTTGTCAATTTATTACATGATTTGATCAGCCATTTACTTTTTTTTTTTTAACAAGCCATTATATGATTCAATAGATCACTAATTGATTTGTCAAGTCACTACATGATGGAATAAGTCTCTCCCTAATAATTTGACAAGTCAATGCATGATTTGATAGTTCATTGCATGTAGGGATGTAAATTTGGCCAGGCTCAGCCCGGCCCATGTCGGGCCTCGCAGGCTCCCCCAAAATTCAAGCTGGACCGGGTTGGCCCATGAGTCAGGAAATTAGGTTTAGGCTAAGAGAGTATTTGGGCCTATGGGTAGACCTGGAAAAAGACACTGGGCCTCGGGCGGACCGGGCCTTGAGTGGGTCTTAAGCAGGCAAATGGACTGAGTTTCAAAATGATAGCCCAGGCTCAGGGTATCGGGCTGGGCTCGGGCCTGGACCTAAATGGGCCAAGCCCATCCCGAGCCATAGACGGGTTTAGAACTGTGCACAAGCCACAAATCATTTTTACACTCCTAATTACATGACTGTAGCCAAGTCTATTAAAATATAGTATGATAAAGGTTACTAAAGTGGAGTATAATAAAGACAAAAGTGTGATTAAGTGATTTTGTATCATCATGAAATCACATTGAAAATGCAATTTTACTAAAATTGAAACTTGAAATTACGACTCGCATCTCAAGCACCTCTTGCCATGCTGGTGAGTGGCTAGGTTGCCATGAAATTGGATTTTAAAAATATGATTTACTTTTAAAATGCAATATTTCCCTAGATAGTTTAATTTTTTATTTTTTTTGCGATTTTCAGAGAGATGAAAAAACAAACTCTGAATTAGAGTAGTATTAATTATAATATAAAATAATGTTAACTCAATAAAGTGATATGAGATAGGAGTTTGTTTGGTGCAGTTTTAAGAGATGCTTATACTTTTTTATTTTGAGAATTCATGTTATTTGTTTTATTTTAATCTTTTCATATGATTTTAAAATAGCTAAATAAATTAAAATAACAAATTTCCCTGAAATTAGAGAAAAGGGTAATTTTTAAGTTTTACTTATTATCAGCTCCCAACGTGTTCACATCTCTTATGTTGTGTTTGATTGAAAGATTTGGGAAGACATTTTGAAAGGAAAAGAGAAAAGGGGTATGAAATTATGTGAAATATATGTATATTTTATTCACATTTCATCTACTTTTTTCTTTTCTTTTTCCAAATTCCTTCTCAAATTTCCAAACCAAACATAACGTTAAGACTTAACACTCAAAAAGTTGTAAATTCGAATCTCACAAAGACCAAACATTTCAAACCTTGGGACCATTGTTGTTTGTCCGGTCTTTAACTTTAAGGCTTTAGAATTAGTCGAGGTGCGCATAAGCGGGACTGAATACACCAACAAAAAAAAAAAAAAGTTAGTTATGAGTGTTGGAAAATGGTTTTATATAGGCATAATTTTGAGCCCATTTTGGGTGGACCCAAACTCGTTTTGGGGTGGGTCCGAAAAGGTGAAGTGTTCCTTGCCGCGTGGCAAGTCACACGGTGAAGACGGAACGTTAAAACCATTTATGAGTGAATGGGAAGTTGACGTCGTTTTCGAGTCCAACATTAATTTTTATTTGATAAAATTCATTTGAATTTTTCAATAATAAAAAAAATTATTGTGGGAATTTAATTTAAATTCTAAATTTAAATTTTAGATTCCTGAGTGGTTTCCTAAAGTTTGTAATTGTGGGAATTTAATTTAATTCTAAATTTATATTTTTAGTACCTTAGTGGTTTCCTAAAAATTAATTAAACTATTTAAATAGTTTAATAAAGTTATTCCATTAAGTGAATGGTTTTATTAAATTAACTATTCTAATAGTTTAATTATAAAAGTTTCAAACAGTTTGGTTAACTGTTGCACCTATGGATCACTTTTCAAATGGTTTGAAAGTGTCTTCAACGGTCTGTACGGCTTTTTGAGTTCAAATTCTCAGGTGGTCCAAGGTGTGCACCTTTTCACTTTGGAATTAAACCTCTTCGGGTTAGTTCCTTGTGCCTATATATACTAACTTTCCAACAGTGGTTTGGGTTCGGAAAAACAGTGGGAGATTTAGTATTATTTATATTGCTGTCCAATTTTCATTTAGGGGTTTTTCCTTCATTCTAGTTTTAGAAAAATTATAAAGAGAGTATAGAACACAGGTTCTAGTTCGCCGAACAAATTTATTTGAAGTGCTTCTATAAATTTGTGAAGATCATTGTATCCTGGGAGATAGACGCCACTCAACCGTAAGCACCGTAGCGGAGCGAATCTGTCTTAAGGACAGAGTGTCACACACTCGACTTGGTCTTGAATTTTTATTTCGATTCGATAAATAAATCCGGTATGTTATTTATTTATTTTTTTTGAATTTATTTCTAGTTTTTTTTTTTTTATTTACACAGAAGATTGTTCCAACAATCTTAAGACAGATTCGAATTATTCTGTTTACAGAATTTTTTCGTTTGTTTCCTTTTCTAAGAAAATTATTTTCTGTAGATTTACAAAATAATATTCTGGTTGGAAAAACAAATAGTGATTATATGCTATTTGACAGATAGTAGTAATATACTGTCTCTTTTCTTTGACAACAACTAGTAGTACGATACTGGTGTCATTAATAATTCAGAATATATTTTTGTGAAATTTTGTCAGAAAATTAATTTTGGTTTTTAGAATTTATTTTCTGTGTTTTCATTAATTAAAATTCTGTTTCAGTATTTTAATTATTGGAGTGTTACAAGAGATTTAATTTTCTGTTTGAAATTAATTTGATTATATAAAATTTTATTTTATTTTCAAATTAATTGGAAAAATAAAAGTTATATTTTTATTTCTTTTATTTTACAGAATTTAATTTCTTGTGTGGAATTAATTTGGTTAAATAAAATTTTATTTTATTTCCAAATTAATTGGGAAAATAAAAGTTATAGTTTTTATTTCTTTTATTTTACAGAATCTAATTTTCTGTGTGGAATTAATTTGTTTAAATAAAATTTTATTTTATTTTCAAATTAATTAGAAAATAAAAGTTACATTCTTGTTTCTTTTATTTTTACAGAATTTAATTCTGTGAATTTGGATTAGTTTTCTGTGTGGAATTAATTTGGTTAAATAAAATTTTATTTTATTTTATTTCAAATTAATTGAAAATAAAAGTTACATTTTGTTTTGTTTCTTTTATTTTAATAGATTTTATATCTGTTGTTTTGGTTTAATTTGTTTAAATAAAATTTTATTTTATTTTCAAATTAATTGGAAATAAAAGTTACAATTTTTGTTTCTTTTATTTTTTACAGAATTTTAAATTCAGTGTTTTTTGGTTTTAATTTTCTGTGTAGTATTAAATTCTGATTATAATTGTGGTCTATAATTTAGAATTTATGGCTACTAAAACTGGTCAAACTAATGTTCAGACCAGTACTGGTATGGTGATTGCCATTACGCCAACCTCTCCGTATGTTGGGACTGTGCCAGTGAATCATGATGGAAAACCAGAGAAGTTCTTAAGAACTGATTTTCGTAAAGGCAAAGGAAGATCAAGTAAGAAGGTTGCTAAAGCCAAAATGACCAAAATGGATAACATTTCCAATGGTGTAGATGTCATAGATCTTTCTGCAGTTGTTTCCGAGACAAATCTTGTCGGAAATCCTAAAGAATGGTGGGTGGACACTGGTGCTACTCGCCATATCTGTACCGATAAAAAGATGTTCACATCTTATTCTATAGTGGACAGTGGTGAACAACTTTTTATGGACAACTCCTCAACTTCGAAAGTTGAAGGACAAGGAAAGATTGTACTTAAGATGACATCTGGAAAGGAACTCACTCTCAACAATGTGCTGCATGTACCGGACATTCGCAAGAATTTAGTTTCCGGATCTTTGTTGAGTAAGAATGGGTTTAGGCTAGTTTTTGAAAGTGACAAGTTTGATCTTACCAAAAACGGGATGTATGTAGGAAAATGTTACATGTCTGATGGCCTTTTCAAGTTAAATGTAATGACTGTTGTACCCTCTGGTATTAATAATACTACATCTTCTTCTTACTTACTTGAGTCTTCAAATTTATGGCATGGTAGATTAGGACATGTTAATTATGGATCTTTGCGAAGATTAATTAATATGGAATGTTTACCTAAATTTAACATTGATTCAAATCATAAATGTGAAATTTGCGTTGAGGCAAAATTATCTAAAACTCCTTTTCATTCAATTGAAAGAAGTACGAAACCACTTGAATTAATTCATAGTGACATTTGTGATTTTAAATCAATTCAAACAAGAGGTGGAAAAAAGTATGTAATCACTTTTATAGATGACTATACTAGATATAGTTATATTTATTTAATTCGAACCAATGATGAAGCTTTGGAAACTTTCATTCAATATAAGAATGAAGTTGAAAATCAACTTGGTAAGAAAATCAAGAAACTTAGAAGTGATAGAGGTGGTGAATATGAATCACCTTTTGGTGAATTTTGTAAAGAACATGGAATAATTCATCAAACCACCGCTCATTACTCACCTCAGCAAAATGAAATTGCTAAAAGGAAAAATAGGACTTTAAAAGAAATGATGAATGCCATGTTAATCAGTTCTGGATTACCTCAGAACTTGTGGGGGGAAGCAATACTTTCTGCTAATTATATTTTAAATAAAATACCCCGAAAGAAAGTGATTCAAACACCTTATGAATTGTGGCATGGAAGAGTACCATCCTACAAATACTTAAAAGTGTGGGGGTGTTTGGCTAAAGTGGCTATTCCTAGTCCTAAAAAGACTAAGATAGGTCCTAAGACCATTGATTGCATTTTCATTGGTTATGCCAAGAATAGTAGTGCATATCGGTTTTTGATTCATAAATCAGAACATTCCGAAATGTATGTAAATACTATTATTGAGTCTCGGAATGCATCTTTCTTTGAACATGTATTTCCTAAGAAGAGTGGACAAGAGACTAGTACTAATAAAAGATCTTTTGATGCTATTACTAGTCAGGATTAAGAACAAGAGTTAGATCAAAATGAGGAAGAGGAACCTAGGCGTAGTAAACGTGCTAGAACCTCAAAATCTTTTCGTCCAGATTTTCTAATATATTTGTTAGAAAATAAGCCTTTAACTTTTAAAGATGCTATGTCCAGTCCTGAAGCTCCTTTATGGAAAGAAGCTGTCAACAGTGAAGTTGAATCCATCTTGCAAAATCACACTTGGGAATTGGTGGATTTGCCACCAGGTTGTAAACCTTTTGGGTACAAGTGGATTTTCAAAAGAAAATTGAGAGCGGATGGATCAATAGACAAATACAAGGCAAGACTTGTAGTCAAAGGTTTTAGACAGAAAGAAGGTCTAGATTACTTTGACACATACTCACCGGTTACAAGAATAACATCCATTAGAATGCTAATTGCCATAGCATCTCTATACAATCTGGAAATTCATCAAATGGATGTTAAAACCGCTTTCTTAAATGGTGAGTTAAATGAAGAAATTTACATGGAACAACCAGAAGGGTTTTCTGTTCCAGGAAAAGAAAAGAAAGTGTGTAAATTGGTTAAATCATTATATGGTTTAAAACAAGCGCCAAAGCAATGGCATGAGAAATTTGACAAGGCAATGATGTCAAATGGATTTAAAATTAATGAGTGTGATAAATGTGTTTATATTAAAAACACAGACAAAGGTTATGTCATTGTATGTCTTTATGTAGATGATATGCTCATCATAAGTAGTAATAATGATATGATTAAAACTACCAAGAAAATGTTGAATAAACATTTTGACATGAAGGACATGGGCATTGCTGATGTAATTCTTGGTATGAAAATTACCAAAACATCAGAAGGATATGCTTTGTCACAATCTCATTACATTGAGAAAATACTTGACAAATTCAGCAAAGATGATGATCATCTTGCTAGAACTCCTGTAGATGTTAATTTGTATCTTTCTAAGAATGTACATGAAAGTATTTCTCAATTAGAGTATGCCCAAATTATTGGAAGCTTAATGTACTTAATGAACTGCACTCGCCCAGATATAGCTTATACAGTAAGTAAATTAAGTAGATATACGAGTAATCCGGGAGTAGAACACTGGAAAGCAATTATAAGAGTTCTTAGATATCTCCGATTTACTTGTAACATTGGGCTTGACTATACTAGATATCTAGCAGTACTTGAAGGATACTGTGATGCAAATTGGATATCAGATACTAGAGACTCGAAATCCACCAGTGGGTATGTCTTTACTCTTGGTGGGGCGGCTGTATCTTGGAAATCTTCCAAACAGACTTGTATTGCTAGGTCTACTATGGAATCTGAATTCATAGCTTTAGACAAAGCAGGGGAAGAGGCAGAATGGCTTCGCCACTTCCTTGAAGATATTCCAATTTGGCCAAAACCAGTGCCTGCTATATGCATACATTGTGATAGTCAATCAGCTATAGGTAGAGCACAGAGTCATATGTATAACGGTAAGTCACGACACATTCGTCGTCGACATAACACCGTGAGACAACTACTCTCTAATGGAATTATTTCCATAGAATATGTTAAGTCAACAGACAACATAGCAGATCCACTAACCAAAGGGTTAGCAAGAGAGTTAGTTGAGAATTCATCGAGGGGAATGGGATTAAAGCCTATTAAATAAGAGTTACCACAACGGCAACCCAACCTAGTTGACTGGAGATCCCAAGATCTAGGTTCAAAGGGACAACCGAGTTGTGATTGACTCAGAAGGATCACTGGGGAGTCTAACTCCTACCCATTTCTATGATGAAATAGTGATGTCTGCAGCGTTTTAGGTTAAGTAATACTTTTAATGATTCTTATATCTAGGTAAACCTAGTGGAGTATGGCAGAATACTCTTCATAAGAATTACCTATGTGAGTGTGAACTGGGCCGGTTCTGTGAGATTTGTAAAGGGCTACAATTCTCTAGAGCACTCATGAAGACCAGGTTGTTCAGGGCCAAAATGAACACAATAGTGAGAACTAAACTGTGTCTGGGAATATACTGTGTGAGTTCTATTGTCTTGGTTTACACAAACGGCTGAACAGTTCAAGACATCATGTTCACTGGTTAGCTAGTAAATCTGATAGTGTCTCACAAGGGAAGGTTCAAAGCCAAAAGCTACCTATCCTTTGCAGAATATTTCCAATTTCTGTACTCTCTGATTAGATCATGTTGTTGCATTTTCTCTCCGTCAAATTCCATTCATGTGGGGGATTGTTGGAAAATGGTTTTATATAGGCATAATTTTGAGCCCATTTTGGGTGGACCCAAACTCTTTTTGGGGTGGGTCCGAAGAGATGAAGTGTTCCTTGCCGCGTGGCAAGTCACACGGTGAAGACGGAACGTTAAAACCATTTATGAGTGAATGGGAAGTTGACGTCGTTTTCGAGTCTAACATTAATTTTTATTTGATAAAATTCATTTGAATTTTTCAATAATAAAAAAATTATTGTGGGAATTTAATTTAAATTCTAAATTTAAATTTTAGATTCCTGAGTGGTTTCCTAAAGTTTGTAATTGTGGGAATTTAATTTAATTCTAAATTTATATTTTTAGTACCTTAGTGGTTTCCTAAAAATTAATTAAACTATTTAAATAGTTTAATAAAGTTATTCCATTAAGTGAATGGTTTTATTAAATTAACTATTCTAATAGTTTAATTATAAAAGTTTCAAACAGTTTGGTTAACTGTTGCACCTATGGATCACTTTTCAAATGGTTTGAAAGTGTCTTCAACGGTCTGTACGGCTTTTTGAATTCAAATTCTCAGGTGGTCCAAGGTGTGCACCTTTTCACTTTGGAATTAAACCTCTTCGGGTTAGTTCCTTGTGCCTATATATACTAACTTTCCAACAATGGTTTGGGTTCGGAAAAACAGTGGGAGATTTAGTATTATTTATATTGCTGTCCAATTTTCATTTAGGGGTTTTTCCTTCATTCTAGTTTTAGAAAAATTATAAAGAGAGTATAGAACACAGGTTCTAGTTCGCCGAACAAATTTATTTGAAGTGCTTCTATAAATTTGTGAAGATCATTGTATCCTGGGAGATAGACGCCACTCAACCGTAAGCACCGTAGCGGGGCGAATCTGTCTTAAGGACAGAGTGTCACACACTCGACTTGGTCTTGAATTTTTATTTCGATTCGATAAATAAATCCGGTATGTTATTTATTTATTTTGTTTGAATTTATTTCTAGTTTTTTTTTATTTACACAGAAGATTGTTCCAACAATGAGATCATTGTGACTTGGATTATGACCCAAATTATTTTGGAGAAATAAGCCATAGGTCCTATTTGAAATACATGTACACTATTTAATCCAACAACTTTTTGAATAGACCAAAAAGTGCTACATGTTTTCCTTTCTCTCTTTCTTTCTTTCTCTCTCTATGCTTTTTGTCTCATTCTTTAAGTTTTTTTCTCTCTCTTTTTTTCTGCGTTTTCTTTTCCTTCTCTTTGTCATGTCCAACGACCGGTGATCACATCTTCCTTATTCTCTTTCTCTTTCTAATATATAGGGTTGTTTTGGAAAGTTGGTAAAAAGCTGGCTTTTGGCTTTTTTGGAAGTGATTTGGGAAGTTGGTAAAAAGTTGACTTTTTGCTTTTTAGTTTAATATTTATTTATGGTGTCAAATCAAATTAAAATGACCAAAATACCCTTACCCAACATAAGAGATTTATTTATTTTTTTCATAGGCCCTAATTTGTAATTTTATGGCTGCATTTTTGGCACTTCCCAAAGGGATTTTGTTGCGTTTTTGGCACTATGTTCCCAAAATGGCACATAGTTATCGGTGATTGACGATCACCATTGATTGGGGTTCACCGGCAACCACTAACCACCGACATCAACTCGTGATTTTATCCTCACCGATGGCGAAGAAGATGAGATATACATTAGATTTGAGTAAATCTATATGAGATCCGACTAGATCTAAAAAAAAAATAGTTGTCGAAGTACAATATTGTTTCTATATCTATTCTTTCCTTCGATTTCTCAATTTTTCTACCTTTTCTCTATTACACATGTCTATTTTTCTATTTTAATGGAGAAAAATTTTCAAGTTTTGAATAAGTTGTTTTTAAATTTTAGTTACAAGCGGTGAAAATTGTAAAATTTTACAGTTTCAGCTTTTTTGGTGCTGAAATGAATCATGCTTAAAAAACTGCAAAATTTTGTAATTTCATAACATTCTTTAGAACTGTAAAATTTTACAGTTTCATAACATGTTTTCCAACTTAATAGAATAATGCTTTGAAACTTTAACATTTTATAGTTTCAAAGCTTACTTTTTAGTTTGATCAATATTACAGATTATTTGCTTAAACCCTACAAAAATTGAAAAATAATATATACTTTTTTCCATTGTTGTTTGTTTGTTGTTATGTTTTTTAACTATAATTTCTCCATTTATTCTTTTTTTTTTTTTTTTGTTCTGGCAATATTCTGAATATTCTCGTGAGTTCTTAACTATAATTTCTCCGTTGATGTTCTTGACATTTTCCAGTAACGTTCAGAACACTCTGACGAACTTTTGGCGATGTTCAAAACACTTCCGCAAACTTCCGGTGATACTCCAGCGACTTTCTGGTGATGTTGAATATTCCGGTGAGTTTTCGGTGAGTCTGATGGAAATCGTTGGATGTAATAACATTTTTAAAGTTATAAAAATAAAAAATAAAAAGAATTTTTGATAATAATTAAAAATATGTAAGACTAATTGGTACAAGTATTTTATTTTGAAATTATATAGATTTTAAATTTTATATATGAGACTTGTTGGATAGTGCCTCAATTATTTTTAGTTATGGAATAAGGTGTTGGGCTTAATAAATACAAGTAATGTACGAGGCCATTAAGGGATTCTAACATTTGTAAGGCAAACTTGAAGGCAGTATTTATGGCCCAGCACAAAAGCCCAATGTTTATACGTAGGCAAGTAAGGTAGTCGAATGATTCAGACAAAAACATAAATAGTAGTAGTAGTAGAACTGCAGGAAAAATTATTGCCCCTGCTGCTGAACAACAGAACTGGGACCTGCCAATATTTTGGTGATTGATCGACAACACCAATAAAAATAAAATAAATAAAATGTTTTGGTGATTGATCGACAACACCAATAAAAATAAAATAAATAAAATGTTTTCCACGTTTCACTTTTAAAATGACTAGTACTATTTATAGATATAGATACAGAAAAATGTTTTTTAAAAAAAGGTTATAGTAGAAAGTTTGTAGAAAAAGCAGATAAGAAAAGAAGAGAGAAATGGTGCCCAATCAGCAAGCTCTGGTACTAGGGCAGGGAATAAACTACGCTGGGGGGATCCCGAATGCGAGTCTCGTCGTGGGAATATCATCAATCCCAAGGAGAGAGATTAGGCAAAGGCAAGGCCAGTTGAATTTGAAGTGTGAAAACAACAACCCCTCTGGCTCTGTTATCAGATACTCCTATAATAACAACAATACATCGAAATTGGGGACTGTATCGCCGTCGACGGTGGCTGTGCCGCAGGTTGGGGTGGCGGTGTTCCTGATTAAGGGGAATAAACTGCTTTTGGGGCGGCGCCTTACCCCCATCGGCCGTGATTCCTATTTTCCCCCTGGCGGCCACCTTGAGTTTGGTCACTTCTCTCTCTCTCTCTCTCTCTCTCTCTTCAATTGGGGTTTGTAGTGATTTTACTTGTTGTTTTGTGGTTTCGAGTTTTGGATTGATTTTGGATTTCTAAAACAGTAATGCTATGATCATCATGTGATTTTACTTCCTTGTCCCTACTAGTTATGAGATGTTAGTTCAGATCCCCACCTCTACAATTTCATACTAGTATTTTTTTTTTTTTTTTAAATAAACAAATTTGTTTCAATTTACTTTGTTTAAATATTTATTTATTTTACTAAAATCTTACACATATTATCTTCGTTTAGATTTCTCTCATTTTATTTTTTACTGTCTAATTTACCTGTGTGTATCTCTCTCTTCTTTGATTTGTTTTTTCTTCTCATCTATGGTCTCATCTCACCTACACATCTGTCTTTTTCTCTTCTTTCTTCTTTTCTTCCGTGTCCCTGTTTGTCATGATTCATCATAAATGACAGCAAATCAAAGTTTGAGTCGAAGAAGAACACAAACACGTGATAGGACACAAACACGACACATGACACTCGTATACATACATATATGATAATTTTTTAAAGTTCAAGGCACAGAATGAATATTAAGTGTAACGCCAATTATCAACTAATAAAAAATTCTAAATGGATTACATTCATATCCTCTATCTCTTACTAATCTAGTCATCTAGTCCTTACAATGATGCTGCCCTTTTGTATCATTATTATACTCAATATTTATTTCAAGACACACAAGTGGAAAGCATAAATAAAACATATAATTTTATATTTGTATTATATATGATATATATGAATATATCATTCTAAGAATATAACAAAATTTAACATAATATTAATTTCTATAGATTTATATTATTTTTTTCCTTTATAATTATATTCTAAATTATTTATACTATTATTAAGTGAAGCCTAAATTGGTTTAGTGAAATCTTCTTCTTCTCATGTCACGTGACAACTTTATATATGTTAAAATAAAAAAATTATTATACACAGAGTAAGTTTTGAACCCAAGACTCATTAAGGACATACATTAACGGCAGTTTTTTTAACGGCAGTAACGAAAACCGCCGTTAAAGGTACTATTAACGGCGGTAACGAAAACCGCCGTTAATACCGCCGTTAATGCATCATTAACGGCGGTTTCGTTACCACCGTTAAAAAAACCGTCACTAAAAGTGTCTTTAACGACGGTAATGAAACCCACTTTTAACGGCGGTAACGAAACCGCCGTTAATGCCCACTTTTAACGGCGGTAACAAAACCGCCGCTAATGTCCAACCATTACCGCCGTTAATGACGGCGGTCTTTGCCGGCGGAGCTCCGGCGAAACTCCGGTGTGCTCCGGCGAAACTCCGGCGAAACCATCTACAATAAAGTAAAAGTAATGTTTAAATATTTATTTAGGGAATATATTTCATGAAGAGTGGCTGTGGCAGAGTGGTTGGTGTGGGTGGATGAGAGGTCTTGGGTTCAAAACTTGGGGAGTGCAAGAAGAAAGAATTATTTTTTGAAAAATTTGAACCTATTTACGGCGGTAAAAAACCGCCGTTTTTTATCCTATATTACCGCCGTTTTTGGTCGACTTTTAACGACTGTAATTTGCCTTTTACGACGGTTTCACTTTTTCCGACACGCGCATAAACGGCGGTAATGAAACCGCCGTTAATACCGCCGTTAAAGGTTTTAACGGCGGTTTTACAGCCTTTAACGGCGGTAAAAAACCGCCGCTAAAGCCCAATTTTGGCGTATTAGGTTTCATTAAGACATACTTATGACTTAAGCAGCATACATATTATGACATTAAATTCTTTATTATTTGTGTTTATTATTAGTTATCTGAATCGCACATGCATTGCGTGTGTCACCCGCTAGTTTTATTTAAACTTATACTCCTATGTGCTTATGTGATAGGCACATGTTTACCTTGAAACATATCTGTATCTATTTTTTTTTATTTAAAAAAAAAAAAAAAGGACATTTCGATGAATGACTCGCATGTTTCAAGAAGTGTCCAACAAGTATCATGTCCGATACATAGGATGCACCCAAAGGGGGGTGACTAGGGGCGACTGCAACAGTCAATGCAGCCACCATCTAAAACCAAAAGAAACAAAAGACCTCCCATCCATCAATAAAACAGATTAAGAATCAGAACCATCAACCAAAAGCAAAACATAGAGGAAAGCACCTAGTTAGAAGAGGCATCACTCGTTTTTTGCTCGTAAATCCAGCCTAAGGAAGAGCAGCATCACCAGCAAATTATGGGCTTTTGTCCAGAATCCCACTGTTACTTTCATTAGCTCCAAAATTTCATCCCACTTTGGCAAAACATTGTTGAACTGCAAATCATTCCTAACTTTCCATATTGTCCACGCAGTTGCATAGAAAATAGCTTCCCACAAGGACTTTTTCCTGTCCAAAATACTGATTATAAAATCAACATTGCATAAGCCCTCCCATTCAAGAATGAGGGCAAACCCATTGTTGATTCCCCCATCAATTCAGCTGCCCCACCCAAACTTTCCAAGTAAATGAACCTCTGTTTCATTCTCCAATGGCATAAAGAACATGACAAAAATGAGTGACATCGATCAAAAACTAAACGGGGAAAGTTGCTGGTTCAAGTGTTTGGAATAGGAGGGTTTAGGTGACGAGGAAGAGTTAGATTCTATATTATAGTTAGCATGTGAAGTGCATTGTACTTTTCTTTTAAATTGTTTTTGCTCCTAGTTCAATTTTGTTGCTCTGCCACTGGATGAAGTTACGAAACTTTGGTATTTAAAATGAAAACTACACAAATAATATGATAAGAACTACTCACATAAATAAGAATATTGTTAGTTGTTAGTTTTTTATGTCATGTATCATGTAATCCTTCATTGTATGCTTACTATAGCAAATTAAATTGATATTTCATGTGAAGTTCTTTTTCTTTTTGGTCGACGGTGTCATTAATCAATACTATCACATAGTATTGCCACCATTACCCCCAATATTTGTTCCGTCCTCACACTCATTCTCACATCTCTTTTGCCAATTTGCAATTGTAATGCACTTTGTAATGTGCTAGTTTACTCAGTGAAATTTCACATTTGGGTTCAGGGGAGAGCTTTGAGGAATGTGCAGCAAGAGAGGTGAAGGAGGAGACTGGTTTAGACATACACAACATAGAGTTCTTAACTGTCGCCAACAACATCTTCTCTGACGGAGCAAATCCACCAGAACATCGTGTTGTCATCTTCATGCGTGCACTACCAATCTTGCCAGTTCCTGATCATGATCAAGTGCCCCAAAATCATGAGCCTGAGAAGTGTGGTGGCTGGGACTGGTATGACTGGAACAACCTCCCAAAACCACTGTTTGTCCAGCTAGAAAATATGCTGCAGGGTGGTTTTAATCCCTTTCCAGCTGATCAAAAATGATATGGGAGCACAAAGGGTTAATGAAGTTAAATGTCAATCTTATGTTTTTCTTGGATTTTAGCAGTTTGAATATTGCTAAGTTAATGTCAATCTTATGGTTTTCTTGGATTTTGACAGTTTGGATTGGTATGATTGGAACAACCTTCTGAAACCACTGTTTGGCTAGCTAGAAAATGTGTTGCAGGGTGGTTTTAATCCCTTTCCAGCTGATTAAAAATGTTAGTGGAATTTTCCTTGACACCCTAGTGCTCTTCTTATGCAGCTCAAATTTTTGTACTTCATGCTATGGAGTGCAAAGACTAACGAAGTTAAGGAAAGGCTATCAGGAAATGGTACAATCACATTGGAGGAAAAGTTGCAATGTTTGTAGTGAAGGTTATCAATTTTTGTGGTGGAAGTTATAATTTTTGTGGTAAAAGTTATAAATAGCGAAGTTATGGTGTTATGAATAATAAATTTATACTTCTTGTGATAGGCAAAAGGTATATTTTTGTGATGAGTAAAAAGTCATATTTTTTGTATTAAAAATTATACATTTTGTGGTAGAAATTATATAATTTTTAGTTATGCACCTTATACAAAAAGTATAATTTTTACCATAAAAAAAGTGTATAATTTTGTCATATATAACCTTAGCGTCCACACTATAACTTCACAATTTCTAACTTTACCATAAAAATAATAACTTCTATCACAAAAATTTGTAACTTCAATCATAAAAACTAAACTTTTATTATAAATGCATCCTTTTTAACAGGTGCATATTAGAACATTTCCCATGAAGTTAATTCCAATCTTTGTGATTTTCTTGGATTTTGAATGTTTGAATATTGCTAGGTTAATGTCAATCTCATGATTTTCTTGGATATTGACAGTTTGAATATTGTTAATGGGTTGAAGTTGAACCAACCTGCCAATTATGTAGGTGAAATCTGTCTATGATAGTGATTACAGAAAATTTATTTTCTTATTTCCTAATTGCCATCTTATTCTATTGAGCCGTAGATTTCTTCTGTCATAAGTTTTGAATTGATTTTAAATTTTTTATTTTATTTTATTTGTCTTTAATTACTTTCTTAAAAAAATTATGTCAGTGTTTTTTTTTTTTAGTCCATCTAAATTGGACTAAAAACTAAAAAATAAAAATAAATAAAAAAGATAAAAATAAGTTAAATTTTATTGAATTTTTTCTTATAAAATTGTCTTTATTGAATTTTAAAAAAAAATTGTTAATTTTTAGAATCATCTAATCTCAGTGGACTTAAAAACGTAGAATAGTTTAGCCCAAAGTTTTTTTTTTTTTTTTAATCATTAAAAAAAAATCAGTTTAAAAAATAACCCAACTTATAATTTGCAATTCAGTCCATCATGCTTCAACCTTGCCCAAATAAGGGAGGAATCTCTCCCCTTTTTCTTTTTTTCTTTTTTTTAAAATTAGGGGCAATATGGATAAAAAAAAATCTTAAAATCCAATCGTAAATAAGGGTCTCACACTACACTCTCATCGAATCCTATCAAGTATAATTTTTTTATTTTATTTTTTTGTCTTTTATAATAAACTTTGAAATTATATATATATATATATTATGGCGCACTTTTATAATGAGCGTTGAAACATATATTCCAACTAAAATTGATCCCTAACGAGCCTGGTGTTTTAATTTCTTCATCTAAAACTACATGTCCTCACAGCTAATCGACAATTTTCAAGATTTCCAAGGCCGTTTGTTTGGAGAGTTAGAGGGGGGATTGAGATTGGGATTAGTAGTGAGGTGTGATTCACTAATATTGTGTTTGTTTTGAGAGATGAGAGCGGATTGATAATGAACTCCGGATTAGGATGTTCCTCCCCAAAGAGATTCGGATGGGCCTGCAAGACTTGATATTAGAAAAATAGTCCAGCGGACTAGAAATTTTTTATTTTTATTTATTTTTTATTTTATTTTTTACATGTTGGGCACTTTTTTTTTAAACATTAATGCTTAATTTTTTATATTTTTGGTTAAGTAAAAATCATTATTTTATTTTTTTTATTTTTTTTTGGAAATTTTTTATTTTATTTTTAATTTTTTTACATGTTGGGCATTTTTTTTTAAAGCATTAATGTTTAATGTTTTTGTATTTTTTTTATTTGTTTTATTATTTTATATAAAAATAATTTAACAATCCCTACACTAACATCTATCATCAAAACAAACACAATTTTATTTAATCCCCTCACTATCAATCCCCTCACTAACAATCTCTTTACTATCAATCTCCTCCATTCTATCTCTGAAAACAAACTGGCCTAAGTTTAGACTTGGTCATTGGTGATAGATTTTCACATATAAAATTCAGCAATTTACAAATTTTAGAAATTTAAAGAAAAAATTTATTCAAAAAATCCATAGTGGGGATTCATTTTAGATGATGATTCCACTATCCAAAAATTAAATTTGGACCACATGTAAAGTTTGAGTGGATTACCAATAGGTTCTAATAATTAGATTTAATTTTCATTAAATCTTAATTAAAGTTATTCTTAATAAAATTGTTGTTAAAAATCATTTTTTATGACTTTTTTTTTTCATATATCGCTAAAAATTACAATTAGTAAAATTTTTATGTGACAAAATTTTTAAATTGTCATTGAAAATTGAAAAGTAGTATCATTTTTTGTGACAATTTTTTAAACTGTCACTAAAACATATAATTAGTGATTTTTTTGTAACAAAATTTTTAAATTGTTGCTGAAAATTAACAATTAGTGACGTTTTTTAATAGTGTTTAATAAAAAAATTTCATTAATTATCATAAGAACTATTGGATAATAAATTTATTTATTAGAACCTACATGTAAATCTCCCTTAAATTTTTGATACAAAATTCTAGATTTATATTTTGATTGCATAGCTTTTCTGATGAAAATTTGTAGGTTTTGTGGGGGGGGGATTAAAGCTGCTTAATAAATTATTACTTTATAGCTGGTTTTAGCTCATGATTAGTTGATCTGTGAACTTGATAGTTCACATGATAAAACATTATCTTATTATTTGGGTTCTATATATTATTTTTTATTAAATAAATATATAGATATTTTTATATTGGGGATCCATGGTCATGCATTCTTAAAATTCAGCAAGTCTTGATTATGAGGCCTTGTGTCACACCAAATTTGGTGGGTGCATACGTAGGACGGGGCAACAAAATCAAATCAATTGGTCATTATTTAACCATATGCTAATCTTTCTTCCCCTTTTTTTTTTTTTTTTAATTTTTTTTATTTAACCATATGCTAATCTAGATTAGGTCTCATAATTACTTTCCCTTCTTCGTACTAATTCTTAATTTTTAATTTTTTCTTTGAAATTTATCACTATCTGGCATGTTCTATTTTAGGTAATGTTTATTGGCTCAATGTAGATTGGTCATAATTAGTCCACTTTTTTCTTTTTCTTTTTTTTTTTGGGTGACATTCTAGTCTGTAAAAGCTTTTTTTTTTTTTTTTAAGAAAAAGTAAATGGATTGATGTTTTTTATATTCATCTTGTTTGAGAAATTGATTATTTGAATTAGTTATTTGATTTTTTTGATTATTTTAATCTGATTAAGATAGTTGCGTTTGAGAAGTTAGTTAGTTTTTTTTAATTGATTTAATGATTGTGAAAGAAAAAGTAAAATGATTATAAATTGGATGTGACATTTTATCTTATTGATCATTTTAACTTATTTATCTTTTAGTGGGTTATTTTAACCCAACCTTCTTTCTCAACACTCCCATTATCTCTTAAAATTCAAATACCAAAATAATGAATTTTTAGCTTGAATCAATATTTATTAATTTGAAATAACACTACACTTGATCCAGAAACATTTGAGAAATATTGAATAGTAGGTTTAATGAGGATCATTCACTTACAACCAAACAAATATAAAGATGAATTTATTTACAACAACAATATTGTTACATCATTTTCTATGAAATTTTATGAATATAATTTTTCTATAACCTGCCCTTGATAAAATGTAGTAATTTGAGGTTAAAAAAATACTAAGCAATTTTCATTGGAGTTGCTAAATTTTGAATCTTATGTATTTGGCACAAATTTTTGCTAAATTGTCAAATTTTCACAAAAGTCTAGACTGTATTTATATCTTAATGAGGAGGCTACAAATAAAATTAAATTTGGTATTTTTATAAATAAAATAAAAAACATTTCACCACTAGATGCTCTTAAAGGGGAATGAGGATCCTCTCTTTGCCGCTTCCGTACTTGCGCCCGTCCTTGCAGGCCTTCGGGTCTACTTTTAGGTCTAATTTTGATAATCCGAACCGTTCAAATTTTATGATTTATTCAGTACATCATACCTGTAAAAAATCAAGTTGATCGGATATCAGAAAGTATGTGTTCTAAAAATTGAACTAAAAACTATTTTTTAAATAATTTAATAAACAGTTTTCCGAACATATACTTTCTGATATCCGATCAACTTGATTTTTTATAGGTATGATATACTGAATAAATCATAAAATATGAACGGTTCGGATTATTAAAATTGGGCCTAAAAATAGACTCGAAGATCTGTAAAAACGGACGTAAGTACAAGGCTGCAAGGAGAGAACCTTGGCTCCTAAAAGGGTAGAAGGAAAAGAGCAGAGTGTAGTGGGTATTATTTCGATAGGCTTGTAGACACTAAAGACAGCTCAGAGTCCACAAACCTCTGAATCTAGCTAAACTAGAGCTTGTGCAATTCACTCTTGAAATATGATTAATAAAGTTATTGTCTGACCAAAAAAAAAATTTAATTAGTTTTTTTGAGTTGAGATTTTTTAATTTGAGATTAAAAAATTCATTTAGATTGATTTTTTTAATTTTTTTAATTTTTATGAGAAAAAAAATAAAATAATTATAATTCAAATGTAATATTTTATTTTATTAACTTATTTAATATATTTTATTTTTTTATACTTTTTTAATCCTAACTAAGTGGCCAAACTATACAAAACACTACGGTGGCTCATTAATATGTGTGAACTGGTGAAATGGCAGTATGAGAGGCAAAGGGCAGTGGGCAAATTTTCAGAAAAAAATTATTTAGCAGTTGCGGATCATACATTAGACTTGTTTTTGATTAATTATGATTAATTAAATTAATAAAAATAGAGTTCAAGATTTCATATTTCACTTGTCAATGAAGATAAGAAATAACACATGATATTCCAAAAGAGAAATTACTCAATATTCCTTGAAGCAGGTTTAAGTGATACTTAAAAGTAATAGTTATATAGTGTAAATTAGTAAAAGCACTGACTAATTTCTCTATCCCAAAGTATATAATAATATCTAATACTATACAAACATAAGGAAAAACACTTTAGAATAAATGATACTTATGACGGTTTATGAATCAATCACTTTAGAATAAAATAATCTATTAATTTGACTATTGTCATATCATTTTAATAAATAATCTTGCATATTAAAAGAATATGTCTTCCCTCCAATAATTTTCTAGAGTCCACTAACCTATCTAGGGAAACTATAGGTTGTGCACATTACATAGGACGGACCAGCAGACTAATTGGTGGGTAATAAGTAATACCAGCAATCATAAAAATTAAAATTAAAATAAATAAATAAATAAAAACCTATGGTGGTTCATGAATATGTTTATGAAAATGCAGTGGGGGCACTTGAGGTTGGGTGTGTTTGGTTTGGTCCCGGTGGGTACAGTTTGGTGTGGCTTTACCTGCCCTTAACGATTTCCAATGCAAAGTCATATTACTCATCAGTCAAGCCCCACCCCCAAAGTAAGTTACATACAACAACACACAGCCTTTGTCTCCTTAGATTCCACTATGCTCTTCTCCCATCTCACACCACTCCTGTTCTTCTCTCTCTCTCTCTCTCTCTCTCTCCATTTTTCTAATACTGGTAGATGTGGCTGCTCACCTTCCTTTTGTCGCAGGATTCTCCTTTGCAGTCCCTATAGAAAAGCCAAGAATAAAATCAGCATATACAACCACTATATAGAAGACAATAGCATAATAACCAAATCACAATCTTTTTCCTCTTCTTAGAAGTAACCCCCAATCTTCAAGGACTTCTCTTCTGTTCTTTCTTTCTTTTGACTTTCTCATCCACATGAAGACAATCACAGCAAAATCCCCTCATGACTCTTCCTTCTCATTCTCTAGAAGATACTTCCACTGGAAGAAGAAGGTCGAAGACGGAGAAGACAACGAAGAAGAAATCTTAACTTTCAGCTCCTCCTCGCTAGCATGCGACGAGGAGGAGCTGAAAGTTAACGAGCTTGACTTTCCAATGCCAACAACACTACAGCCACCGAGAAAGAAAGTCTCCAAGCTCCGATCCGCTCTTGCTATTTTCAGCAATAGCAAGAGCGGATCACACTCGCGTCTAGGCACGCGAGTGGTAGGTACCCTGTTTGGGTACAGGCGCGGGCATGTCCACCTGGCATTCCAGGAGGATCCCAAGTCGAGCCCAGCCTTTCTGGTCGAACTCGCAACACCGACGAGTGTGTTGGTTCGAGAAATGGCTTCGGGGTTGGTTCGAATTGCGCTCGAAAGCGAAAAGAAAACAGAGAAGAAAGGAATGAAATTGATTGAGGAGCCAATTTGGAGAACATATTGCAATGGAAAGAAATGTGGATATGCGATGAGGCGAGAATGCGGGGCGGAGGAGTGGAAGGTGTTGGGGGCAGTGGGACCGGTGTCGATGGGGGCCGGAGTGTTGCCAGAGACTGGAAATAATGAAACTGGGTCTGAAGGTGAAGTCATGTACATGAGAGCTAAGTTTGAGAGAGTTGTTGGGTCTAAGGACTCTGAAGCTTTCTACATGATGAACCCTGATGGGCATGGAGGTCCTGAGCTTAGCATTTACTTGCTTAGAGTTTGAAGGGAAAAAAAAGGGCAAACTGAGGAGGCAATAGAGTATGATCCAATTGGTGTGCCATGTTTTGAGCTCTTTCATCAAGTTTTTAATGTTTAGATTTATAGATTTTGGTTCTTAAGGTAATCATGATATGAACTCCGTTGAAATAATGGAGTTATGATGCTTTTTGCCTTTTGGTTCATTTTGGGAATGGGACATTTGGGGTTCTACTTTTTGTACTGACTCTTTGAAAAACAATAGGCAAATGCTAAATAATATCTTTCTTTGTCTTTGATGCTGGAATTAATGATTTTGAATTATCAGAATAAATACCTTTGTTTTGGATGAAGTTGGCTGATATCATCTTCAATCCTTGTGTTAAAATTATTATTTATGGTTGGTCAGTCTATGATAGATTTTATTTTGACAATTTAAACTACGGATTTAGTAAAAAAAAAATTTATATATATTATTAATGAAAAAATTAGATATACTTAGTCATACTAATACATGTTAGTTAATGGAGAAGAAAAAAAAAATTGTACACCAAGTAAATGAAAAACAATTATACAACACAATTAAATCTCACACGTTAATTTTTTGAGTATATTTCTTAAACCAAATTCTAAGTCTCTATAGTTTCCAAGGACAAACTCTTCATTTGGTGTTATCCATGAAAATGAGTTTGCTAATATGATTACAATTTATGGTGCATTTTGTCATGTGAATTATTTACTTTTTTTTAAAAAAAATCTGATGCATTTGATTTTTTTTTTTTTTTTTGGTTTTTGTTTTGTTATGCTATGTTTTGTTTTTTTGGCTTGAGTGGGAAGTTGAGTGAGTCCTTAACTATTTTAGTGGAAACAAACATATTTTTGTCCTTTTAATTTATTTAGATTAAAAAAGTCAAAAAAATTTATTTTTAACTTCACCCAGATAAAGCCTTCATATAGAGAGGAGAATCATTTTGTTCAGAGACTTACCATCCCAAAACTCCTGTTTTTAAAAAGAGATGCACAATTGCAATCCTCAAATGGTTCTAGTTGTGTTGTGGATTTAAATTCAAACAAGACTAAAATATTTGTATTGGAAACACCAAAATGAGAGTTGAGAGAATGAAATCCAAGGAAACAAAAGCCACACACATCTAAAACAAAGTTTTGTTTTCCACTAACTCCAAAGAATAAAATGACAAAAAAAAAAAAATTTGTTTGTATTTGAGTCATTCATACTTGGCCCCTTTTTATGCTTTGTTTAGAAAAAAAATGCACATTTGTTTCCTGCAACCTATAAGATAATGAATTAAAAAGGATGTTGTTTGTACCATTCTCATTGGGTTTGGTAAGTAATAGAGTATTTAAAATGATTATATTTTTTGACTTTTTATAAAAAGAAGTGCATAAAATTATAGAGGTGAAGTGACTCAAATAATTGTACTGATCTAAATAAATGAACTTATATAGTTTATGTCAAATATCCCTTTTAAGTGCTTTAGATTCTGGATCTTCATAAGAGTGATTTAGATTTTATTCATTTATGCTAGAGTCAAGTTATAACTTAACGTTGTGTTTGGTTGATGAATTTAGGAAGGGATTTGGAAAGAAAAAGGAAAAATGTATGTGAAACTATGTGAAATGTAAATATATTTTATTCACATTTCATTTACATTTTTCCTTTCCAGAAATGATACATCTCTCTAATTTAGAAGTTCTAAAAGAGTACTAATATGTGGAAAATAAAAAAATAAAAAAAAATGATTCATAACTCTAAATTTGGAGTTCTAACAATGGCTCTAATGATATGGTAAAAAAAAAAAAAAACACATACGTCAAATCCTTTATGAGTGAAGCACACTGTCACATAAGTAGAACTCTCATTAGAACTCTACTTTTAGTATTCTTTAACATTTTTATAAAAAAAAATCAAGACCAAAATATCACATTACATGAAACTCACACACCAATTAAAACTATTAGAACTTTTAATTTAAAACTCTCAATCTTTTTTCTTTTTTTTTTTTATTTTTTTCAAATCTTTTATCAAATCTCTCAACTAAACACAATAGGTAAATCTTAAAGAATACTTGCAGATCTCTAATGTGCAGTAACTTTTCTTTGTGGAGCCCATCTAAGCTCCTCCTATCAGTTTCTTTCGTAAGTAAGAATTTTTTTTTTCACACCCAAAAGGAGTGTTGCTGTGTGTTCCAGACTTTTTTTTTTTTTGTAAGCACAAGGAGTGATTGCAAAAAGCCCAAGAGGCAAAATGCTTCATTCTCCCCCCCCCCCCCCCCAATCATTTATTGTGAATACATATATATTCCCACCAAATCATTTATTGTGAATACATATATATTTTCTCCAAATCATTTATTGTGAATACATATATATTCCCACCAAATCATTTATTGTGAATACATATATATTTTTATCGAGCATTTATTTCGACTAAAAGATTTCAAAGTTTAATTTATCATCTGTACCAAACTTCCTACTACTTGAACTCTTGTAATGGACTTGGGGTTACATTAACCCAAGGATACAATTTTACTAAGCAAAGCATTGCCCATAAATATTTATCTAGTTGGGTCTATAGTTCTGTTTACTCCAATTTATTAAAATTATTTTTACTTTTTTTTTTTTTTTTTCAATTTTTAAGCATTTGGTACAATTTTTACTTGTAACTTGTAAGATAGAAATAAATAAACTAAAACAAGAAAAAAAAAGTTGATTATCTTAAAATTAGGAGATGATTGCTTTTAATTTATGCTTTTTTGAGATGGGCTAAATTAGTCCAATTTGGACTAAAATAGTCAATAAAATAAAACACCCAATCACATTACTCTCTGTACTTTTGCATTTCTTTTCGTAAAAATCTAATAACCTTTTTTATTTTATTTTTCTCTTTTATAATTTTTTCGATGCATGAATGGGGTGGTTCTAGTCCATGTATTTTTCCTTGACTGAGATGCAATGTCCATTGCATATAAATTCTTTGCAAGTCATGATTTTAGGGCACAATGTCAATGAAATGTGTTGATTTGTCAATCCTCCTCAGCTAGTTCTTTTAATTAGGAGGGAAAACAAAAAGAAAAATAAAAACAAAGTGTGATAGAACAAACCCCATGTGAGGAGAGATTTTCACCATCTAATCCTAATGATAACACCGAATTTATGCAACAAATTTTGCATCTACCCACATGCTAAAGAAAATTCTACTTGCATCCAAAGAAACTTCAAAAATAAAATAAAATAATATAAATAGAAATTACACCAAATACTTTGACATATATTTTATTGTTCTTTCTTTTTTTTTTTAAAAAAAAAACCTATAAACAAGCTCCATAAATTGAACCAAACGCTGGGGTAATTTCTGTAATTTCCCGAAATTAATTTTCTTATTTTCGTTTCATGTTTGCAACCGGAATTGTATTGTTAATATATTAATTTAAGATAACTCAATACTTAGTTCAAGATTTAAAAAAATAAAAATTTTGAATTCGGGCCATCCAAGCCCACCCGAACTTATTGAGATAAATTACAACTTTGGGCTTGGGCAAGCTTGCTTGGTAGAGGTGAGGCCTAGGTTTGGGTTGGGCAAATCAACTACAATTCGAGTTGTGTGTAGATAAACCTTTACCCGACCCAACTCGAATTATCATTCTGTAAGAAAATTAAGAAATGAACATTCCATTTTAGTCCACTATACATAACATAAGGATTAAAAGTGCTAGCATAGGTCCAAAAATACTGAGAAATTTACATTTTCATATAAAGATATATACACTTGTATATTTTGGTTCCATAGTTGTAAATTATAAAGAGTTGTGGATGCAAATTTCTTCAGCAGTGGGTATAACTTCCCAAACTTTTACAATTATTTATGCTAAATGAATCCATAGCCCTCTCATGTATATATTGGACCAACTGGTTATTTCGATTTTTAATTGAATTCAGATATACTGGAAATTTTGAATTTTATGTTAAATAAATTTAACACTTTAAATTATTTCTTTCTTTCAAGTTATTGTTAAATACGAAAAAATTTAGTGTATGATTATGACTCTAGATAAGATCGTCCCTACTAGATAAAATTTTTGACTCTGCCACTGAATAGGATTTCACATGGATTAAGGATAGAAGAAGAGGACTTTTCACATTAGAATTTAACATTGACTATAATTTTTTTCTTTCCTAGCTACTTTCAAAAAACATGTGTTCGGCATAATTTTCTTTGATTTAGATTTTTTTTTAAAAATACTTAATTATTATAATTTAGTCCAAAACCAAACTAGAGGACCTGTGTAATTTTTATCTATATTAGGGATGAAATGCTCCAAGCCCATAAAATAAAGTCAATTTGTGCACAAAAATATACCCAGAAAGAAAGAATAATGTGTACATAATGGGGACCATGTTTTAAATTATTTTGGACCATATACTAAATATTTTGTATATTTATTTTATATACAAATAAAATAGATTTGCATTGTTTAAATCTCAAATTGTCAAGGACCAAAGTTGAAATTACACAGCACAGCCCCAATATGAAGTGGAAGGATTGCTTCACCAAATGAAAGTTGAATGAGAGACGTGGCATTAGTGTTTTAATAGATGTATGTACACGCATGTCTGGACTTTTGACCGAAATGTTGCAGCACATACATGGACTTTTCTTATTTATTACTTCATTTTCTAATTTTCTTTCTTTGTATTTTCTTAACAATAGCATACGTCTATTTTGGGCCACAAGATTGGGTCAAGAGTCTCTGAACTGGATCTCTTGAAAGCATCTTGTTGTGGTATTCTAATCCCACCCCACCTACCCCACCTCACCTCACCCACCAGCTCCAGCCCCTCGCGCCATCCCTTCCCAATAGGAGGAGAGGGGCTAAGGCGGCATAAGGAAGGAAGGGGTTGTGGCGGGAGAGGATAGGGAGACTTGGAAGGGGGCTGTCAAGGGTAAGGGAGTGGCGGCCAAGAGGACTGCTGGAGGAAAGAGTGGCAAGGGCTAAAGTTTAAAGAAAAAGGGGGTTGTTGGGATTATAGTGGGTGTTCAAATAAAAATGTGGAGCAATTTTGGTAGATGGAAGATCAAAGCAGTAGAGAGTCCAAAATAAACAGGCGGGGTTATTAGCATCACTCGAAGATTCAAAAGGCTGCCAAATATTCTGTATAAAATCATGTATATAATTTTTTTATGCATAAATTACTCTTTTCACCTCTATAGTTGATTCAAATTTTATTTTAGTTTCTATTATTTTAATTTAAACAATATCGTCCCTACACTTTTAAGTTCAAATTTAATTTGATCATTTTGTCCAAATTTCAATTAAATTTTTTTTTTATATATACACCTCAAGATATTGATAAGTATCTTAAAATTATTAATTCTAAATTGAACAAAATGACCAAATTGATACCTAAACTCAAAATGTAAGAATTAAAATAAAATTTGAGTAAAACTAAAAAGTTAACTTGTATATCCAATTTTTTTATTTACATTAGCACAATCTAGTACAAAGAAACCATAGTTATATAGGCATTATTGTTTCTAGTAATGGTGAAACAAAATGCATGGGGCTGCCTCTCAAACCATTGGGCAGTGGTCTGACCAAACGAAACCAAACAAACACACCTAACAACACAGCCCCCCCTCCTCATAAATGTCCATTCAACCATATATATATATACATACATACATATTTGTAGCCATGAATAATTAATATGAAGCTCATTGAATTCAGTAGCAAAATTATACTATCAAAGATGAAGACAGGCAAAACAAACCATTATTAAGAAAATTCAAAAGGGTGGGCCAAGCCCTCAATAACCTAAACATGAGGCAATTTTCAATGACTTTTCAGTCAATTCAATATGGCGGTGGCTTCTCCCTACCATCTTCAAAGCCAACGTTTAAGTGAGAGAGAGAGAGAGAGAGAGAGAGAGAGAGAGAGAGAGAGAGAGAGAGAGAGAGAGGTCTAACAAAGCTTTGTTGAATCAAAACAAGATATTAATGCAAATACAACAACAAAATTACTATGCAATATATTTGAGATTTTTTCATTCTTGACTAATCCCATACATTTCTAAATCGTGTACAAACTTACATGTATATAATTTTAAATGAATACTATATTAGAACAAACAATTTTTTTCCTATACAGCGTAACTATAAGAATCAACCCCAAAATCCCCAAATCCAAAAATCAGAAGGAAAAAAAAAACAAAGAAAGAAAGAAAAAAAAAGTCAGAATAGGAGTCCGCAAAAAAAAGCCAGAGGGTGAAAATAAAAGTACCACATGAATAGTGCACTTAAAAATCTTCAATTTGGGGGTGAAGAGTTCGCAAAAGAGTTGTGCCTCTTGGAAGGACCAGAAGGAGGGATAGGAGTCCCTTTGGGCAACAAGTTGAACACCATGCCTTGCCGCCGATAACCCGCCTCCTGTTTTCGCTTAAAAAGCTCCGGCGACATCGAATCTCCCTCTGGCTTCATTGTGCCACCCGGTCGTGTCGCGATGCAAGAACCAATAAGGAGTAGAATGAGAAAGAGAGTATAAAAAGGTTTCCAGTAATGAAACATGGGTTTTGAAGCCATAGGAGGTAGGGTTTTAGAGAGGATGTGTAGTTTTTCTCAAGTTTAAATGAGAGGTGTTAGATAGATTAGATAGATAGATATATATATATGCATGGGGAAACAGAAAAGTTAGGCAAAATAGAATGGGAAAGAGGAGATGAGTGAATTGCACGCCAAGGACCATTAAAAATGTTAATGTCAGCGGTTTGGAAAATTAAAAATAGCAAAGCACTATTCTTAAAAATAAAATAAAAAGAAAAAAATTTATGATGGTTATTGGGTGCCGGCTAGAAACTTTCTTGAATTGTTTTTTTGGTTGTCAAATTCTCAATTGGAAACCATTATAAAATAAAATAAAATAAAAAATTCTCAATTTAAAAATTGTTCATTGAAATTCCTCATAAGTATGTTGCATTAATCATATCAAATAGAATCAATTATTTGAGAAAAATTCACTATCGTTGTGAGAAAATTCTCTATTTTCTAATAAAAATGGGGAATTTTTTTATTTTTTATTTTGATCAGTATGTCGAAATGGATGTCGGAAAATTGTATTACTTGCCATAAAATAGTGGATGCTCTCTGTTTTTTCTTCTTTGTAATTTTTTGTAAAACAAATTGTATGGTGACATTGCATAGCTTGCATCTAGTGGAATTAGTTAAATGTGCACAAAAATTGATGATGGGATGGTTAAGTGACCAAAAAGAGTTCCGTTATGGATCCTACATAAATTATCAAATTTTTTACTAAACTTTTTATATGAGTATGGAATTATGTGTAGGTCCCACACCCATGTGAAAGGTTTGGTAAAAAAATTTGATAATTTATTTGAGATCTATAGCATTTTTACCAAAAAATCATCAACTCAAACATGATTTTGATTAGTTGATTAAAAGCACAAAATACTTCTCCTTTGTGCAAGTTTTGGTTGAAATTTTTTACTGCAAACCTTTTTGATATTATAGTAATATATTCCATCCAATAATGTTCATTAAATGTGGACAAAAGTCGATGATGAGTTCATTAAGTGACAACGAAGATCAACTCAAATATTAATGATAGGCGTTAATTAAGAACACAAAGGGCAATTACACTCGGAACGAGGTAAATAAGCAACTTTTTGATTTATTTAGCTAAATAAATCTAATAGAAATTTAACCATCAACTAAAAAAAGATAAAATGTCGATTTTTTTACTCAATTTTTTAAAATTTTTTAACAACTTACCATACATATAACTTTTTAAAATTCTAAAAAAGTCAAAAAAAAATTAAATAAATAAATAAACTAATGCCAAACTCTTAAGGTTCATTTAGGAATTGAATTTTTTAGTAATTTTTTATGAAAAAATATACAAAAAAATAAATAAATAAATTTTTCTATTTGTTTTTTAAATTTCTAGTTAATTTAACATGTTGCCAAACAAAACTTTAGATATTTAACAAGAAGTCATATCAATGACAATAAGCATTAATGATGAACCAACAAAGAGCGAATTACGTTTTGGAAAATGTTTCAGTGCTCGAAAATGTCTTGGCTCGAACGGCTCGACAGCCCAAAACGACGTCGTTTTGGGCTGTATTTTTTTTTTTTTTTTCTTCTTCTTCTTCGTCATTTTGGGCTGAAACCAGAGGGAGAGGAGAGGGAGAGGGAGAGAGAGAAAGAGAGAGAGAGAGAGAGAGAGGAGGCAGCCCTCCGCCCGCCGTCATCGTGTCGCAGCCCTCCGTCCGTCCGTCGCAACCCTCCGCCCCTCGTCGGCTCTGCTCCGATCGCGTCGCCTCTGCTCCGATCGCGTCGCCTCCGCCGCCTCCGCCCCCTCCTTCTCCTCCTCCCCTCCCCTCCCCCTCCATTTTTTAGGCCCCCTCCAGTCCCCTCCTCCCTCCTCTCCTCCTCTCCTCTCCTCTCCTCTCCCCTCCTTCCTCCTCCCCCTCCATTTCTGCGTATGAAAAAAAAAACAAAAAAACAAAAACGAGATTCGGGCCATTCGAGCTACGTAGCTTTCGAGCTACGTAGCAAGACCGTTACGTTTTATAGGTGTTTTGAAATGATGGTTAAAAATTAATTTTTAAAATTTTTTTTTATTGTTTTATGTAAGAGATAATGTAATCTAAAATGAGTTAAAAATTGATTTTTGATTTTTAACTAATGTTTCCGGAAAAGCCTAATAAGCATTCAATAGGAAAACATTGTAGGTATGCTAAAAGGGCACCCACTTCAAGTGTCCTATAGTATTTTTTTGGACAACAGTTAAACATTATAATAATGTTTGAGAGTTTTAATTTAAGAATTTTAATAAAATTCTACTGATATGGAGAGTGTTTATGTGATGTGAGGCCCACACTCCTCTCCCTATCTCTCTCTACTCTCTCTCTCTCTTCTACCTCGTTAGAGCTCCTATTAGAACTACTATTTTAAAATTATGCATCACTGTTCTTTATTATTTTAACACAATTATATTTAACTCACTACAAATAACAAGTATATTATCAATGTTAAGTTTGATAATTTAATTTAATTTTTTACCCTTGTGTTTTTATTTGCCAAAAGGCTACTTTTTGTCAAAATCAAATAAAATCAAAGTAATCTCTCAAAAACAATTATTAAGTGCAAATAAATAATTTTTTTCTCACCCGTTAACTCATTTTTTATTTTAAAATTTCTTAAGAATAACTACTATAAGAACAAAATTGGAGTTCTATTGTATCAAACAGTGATACTGTTAGAAAAATTGATGATGCTGTAACGGGGTGGGGTAAAATATCATGCACTCTAAAATTTGGAGGAGACTGTATAATTACGTTAAAATTAAACATTATAATTTTTTTAAGAGTAAATTACATTCAACTCTCCTAAAATTTGAAAAAATATAGTCAATCCCACAAGTTTGATATAATTACATTAACTTCTTTTTAATAAGGTAAAAATCAAAATTAATGTACATGATAAGTAAACACTGAAATAAATAAAGATAAATATATATTTTCTTAGATTACAGATAATAACATCGTCTTTTCATCTATTCGGCTCACAAATTATTGATAAAAAAATGACTTAAATATTATGTGAATTAAAATTTCGAGAGAAGCCAATGTAATTATAAATTTTTTTATGAATTTGTAATAAATTTATGAAATTATCAAAGTTAATTTTTCCATTTTTTTTTTTTTAAATCTTAAGAAAAGTCAAATTATCAAACCATGCTGTATATAAAAGGCTGGATTGTTTAATAAAAGCTAGTTAAAGGTAGGGAATCTTTTGCGTGTGAACCTATTAGAAGAAACAGGCTTGATGGGTTCCCACTCAACTTTGGATAACATCAATTTTTAACCTTATGGACAATGATAGACATCTGGATTTTGTACATAATCTTAGTGGCAAACACTCTTATTTTTAATTTAATCAATATAAAATAAAGTCTTACCCATATAAAACAATATATTATGCTAACAAATTCAATGATATCCCAGTTTAGATTTTGAAAATCATAAACAAACAAGTAATTAAATAAATAAAAAATTAAAAAACCATGCACAATTTCCAAGTATATCTGTGTAATGTATAACTTTATTGACCAAAAAAAATATATTATATGATCAATTAAAGGGATTAAATAACTTATTTGAGAACATAATTACAACAGTAATACTAGATACGTAGAAGTTAAACACATAATTATCTTAAGAAAAATTATTATGTAATGTAAATTCATTTATATGTAAACCTTTTTTTATAATTAGATATACAAGGCCAATTGACACACACTTCTATTAATCTCAAAGCTTTAAATTAATTATCGCACAAACCTCCAGTGATTCTTTAGGTGGATTCAAACTTAAAATGTTAGATCTTATACTCGAGTTTTCATCGCTTGGCTAACCCTTTGAGACTCTATAATGCATAAATTAAATCGAAACTATACATATATATTATCGATGTTTTTCTGTATACCAGTTCTATGATATTAAAATAAAAAATCTAGGTCACGGGTCCCTGGAATGGGAGCTAAGAGTTGAGCAAGTGGCATACAAATAATGGGGGTCTATGAAAATTTTTAAAAAAAATGAAACGTAGCAAGTTTAGGAACGAAGCTTCGTTCTGAAAGGTCAACTTGTCGGAATGATCTGAGCCATTGATCAATTTTGACAAGAAAATTAGGAGAGATTGACGGTGATTGACGGAATGAAACCGACATTCGATCAGTGGAAAACGTGTACGTAATTAAATTGTTAACAACATAAGCTAAAGATCGGTGGTAATTAAGGAATACGAAGTTGTTTAGAGGCTACGGATCAATGGCCCCTCTTGATAGTTGGCAAATATAATCACCATTTTTTTGTTTTGTCAAGTACTTAAAAATATATGGTTAGTTCGTTTATCTTAAATTATTAGTCAATTTTCATATTTTAAATATATATAAAATTTATACAAAAAATTTGACAAGAATAATGCAGTAATACCATTATTGTAAATAAATTCACCTTTAATGGTATTTTGTTTGAAATGAAAAATCCACAATAAGTTACATTATTACGTATGAATTTTTTGTTTGTATAACACTATTCTTTAAATATTTCAAAAAAAATAATTATATTTTAAATTTATGATTTTTTCAATGATTTTAAAAACTTAATCTACAAGATCCAATTGAGATATTTTAATTTGTATATATATAGATTTTGTGAAAATACATTATTTATTGACTTGATTAAAAGTCACAAATGCTTAAGATAGACTAATAATTCAGGAAGAGAGTAGAATAAAAAATGTATGAATCATCGGGTATAACTTACAACGTATCAAGTTTTAATAATGGGCTTACATCTCTCCAGTTAGAACCACACGGAGCCTGTCTAATGAATAAGATTCATTACAAGGTTCATATCAATGATTTAAATTTATTTTTTATAATTATAATAATACAATTTTATTATATTTATTATTAAAAAAATGGGCGTAAGTATGATTTGAAAAATGTCATTCATTTTTATTTTTTATATTTAAACAAACTATGATGAAATTATATAGTGAGACTTATTGATTCAGACTATTTTTATTTTATTTTATTTTATAAATGATCTAAGTCTTAAAAATAAACAACACATATCATCAACATGAACTTAGGCCTATTTTGGGAAGTTGGTAATAATCAGCTTTTTTGTGAAAATCTGATTATAAACAAATTATAATCAGCTTTTTTGTGAGAGAAGAGGTTGGTAATAATCTAAAAATCAGATTATTACACTCTTCCCAAAAGAGCCCTTATAGTGGGTCTGTAGATCGAATTGGATTAGTCCAGCTAAAGCAAGAAACCATTTCCTTTACAGGAAGTTGTAAGTGGCACTTTTTGAATACAAATATGACTTGTTCTCATGCGTTAAATGACTGTACACACACATATGTTTGTTGGTGCCTAATTTGAAATTCCCTACACAGAGGAAGTACATCGAGCATGTTGTGCGCGTTATTGGCGAGTCATCACCGCTATGCACTAAGTTAGCAGGCCAATATCCGTCATAACCAATCATATCAGTTGATGTCTGTCCTCAGCAAGGCAACAACTCGTAAGCCTCACTAAATTTTTTACAAATCCTCTATAATCATTATGCAAACATACATGTCAACTGCTAATCAAAATCATTTCGCATTTACAAAGCGGACTGCGGACCTGTAGTATGTTATATAATGCGGGCGCACATATACCATGAAGAAATTGTGGGCAGCCTCACTAGTTCAGAATGGTGTGGACTACGAGATTGTTAGTACATAGTTTTTTGAAGCATAAGAAATCAGAGTTTCATTAAAACCTATAGGTGAGGGGTGTCAACCGACAAACTAACCAACACTCGATATGAATGTTAATATCAAATGCTTTGACATTTTGACACAACAACTGATTATAAAACAGTGATACAACATCTATTAATGGGAAAAAGTCACCTGTGAATTTTGATCTACCTTTGGTGTTGTTATGTTTTACAAATGTGAATGTTCACAGTTGTACCACTAATGTGAATGTTCATATTCACTTATGATATTCATACTGCTGTGTTGTTATGAGTGTAATTTATGCGATTGTTTGAACCCGATTGTTCTATAATACACATATTTTGTGCAGGAATGTACACTTGGTCTACATGACATCATTACAGATCACATACACATGTGTGTATATTCCCATTTGTTCTTATTCATAACAGTTGTGAATGGTATTCTTCTCTGCCAAATATGAACATTCACTTATGATATTCATATGCACTAATGTTTTACAGATGTGAATGTTCACAGTTGCAACACTGATGTGAATGTTCATATTCACTTATGGTATTCATATTGCTGTGTTGTGATGAGCATAATTTATGCGATGGTTTGAACCCGATTGTTCTATAGTACACATTTTCTGCAAGAATGTCTATATTCATATGCACATCTCTCGCACCTTATCACATACACATGTGTGAATATTCACATTTGTTCTTGTTCATAACAGTTGTGAATGATATTCTTGTCTGCCAAATGTGTATATGCAACCGTTGATTGAGGAGTTGAAAGAACTATGGAATGAGGGTGTGTTAACATTTGATGCATCAACAAATCAAATGTTTCAAATGCATGCAGCTTTACTGTGGCCAATTAGTGATTTTCCTGCATACGCAAACTTGTCAGGATAGAGCACTAAAGGCGAATATGCATGTCCTTGTTGCAATAAGAAAACTACATCGTGTTGGTTGAAGCATAGTAGGAAACAATCATACTTGGGTCATCGTAGATTTTTACCTACTGGCCATAAATTTCGGAAGGATAAAGTATCATTTGATGGTAGTCGGGAAGTCAGACTCAAACCAAAATTGTTGTCTGGAACTGAGATGTTGCTACAATTAGAATCTGAGGGTATTTTAACCCAATACAAGAGGGATGACCTTAAGGAGAGGCATAGGAGACAGGTAGAGAAGGAGAAAGCTCGACATCGCACCCATAGCTGGAAGAAAAAGAGTATCTTTTATGAACTGCCTAAGCACGAGAGACTTGTGGGAGAAGACGGGACTCCAATCGGGTTCCCGGTTTGGGAGTTAGAGCCATATTTCATTTTAGCAAAACTAGTTCCTTAAGAAACTTGAATTCGAGGTGTTAATGCCCCAAAATCACCAAACGGCGTCTGTTTATCACGAAACTTGGCACACATGACCGCCTAGATACAAGAGACTTGTGGGAGAAGACGGGACTCCAATCGGGTTCCCAGTTTGGGAGTTAGAGCCGGATTTCACTTTAAGCAAACTAGTTTCTTAAGAAACTTGAATTCGAGGTATTAACGCCCCAAAATCACCAAACGGCATCGGTTTAGCACGAAACTTGGCACACACGACTGCCTAGGCACGAGAGACTTGTGGGAGAAGATAGGACTCCAATCGGGTTCCCGGTTTGGGAGTTAGAGTCGGATTTCACTTTAGGCAAACTAGTTCCTTAAGAAACTTGAATTCGAGGTGTTAACGCCCCAAAATCACCAAACGGCATTGGTTTAGCACGAAACTTGGCACACACGACCGCCTAGGCACTAAAGACTTGTGGGAGAAGACAGGGCTCGAATCGGGTTCCTGGTTTGGGAGTTAGAGTCGGATTTCGGTCTAAGCAAACTAGTTTCTTAAGAAACTTGAATTCGAGGTATTGAGGCCCCAAAATCACCAAACAGCGTCAATTTAGCACGAAACTTGGCACACATGACCGCCTAGGCACGAGAGACTTGTGGGAGAAGACGGGACTCTAATCGGGTTCCCGGTTTGGGAGTTAGGGATTTCATTTTTGGCAAACTAGTTTTTTAAGAAACTTGAATTCGAGCTTCAGTTTAGCACGAAACTTGGCACACACGACCGCCTAGGCACGAGAGACTTATGGGAGAAGATGGGACTCCAATCGGGTTCCCGATTTGGGAGTTAGAGCCAGATTTCACTTTAGGTAAACTAGTTCCTTAAGAAACTTGAATTCGAGGTGTTAACGCCCCAAAATCACCAAACGACGTTGGTTTAGCACGAAACTTGGCACACACGACCGTCTAGGCACGAGGGACTTGTGGGAGAAGACGGGGCTCGAATCGGGTTCCCGGTTTTGGAGTTAGAGTCGGATTTCGGTCTAGGCAAACTAGTTCCTTAAGAAACTTGAATTCGAGGTGTTGAGGCCCCAAAATCACCAAACGGCATCGGTTTAGTACGAAACTTGGCACGCACGACCGCCTAGGCACGAGAGACTTGTGGGAGAAGACGGGACTTCAATCGGGTTTCCGGTTTGGGAGTTAGGGCTGGATTTCTGTCTAGCCAAAATTATTTACTAAACTATCTTTGTAATTATATGGTAGTTAATTTTTTATGTTTTTCTGTAATTAAAATATTAACACCATTATATTGTCATTAATTATTTTTATTTTGTTATTTTCAAATATTTCCTGAGTAGCAGTTTGCTTCTTGTGAAATGCGGGCGTGTAAAGATTATGACCAACTTTTGTTTTTGTAACCCACAGAAGAATCAAGACGAAAATTTTTGGTTTTGATTTTGATTTACGTTATTTAAATTTGTGAACAACATTATGTATGTATTATGCGACATTATGTAGTGGGATAATTTTTATTGTTATGAATTTTTATTTATGTATTGTTATGAATGGAACAACATTATGAATTTTCATTATGTCCCAACTTTTGTTTATGTATGTATTTATATTATTATGTAATTATCGAGTTTTTTTTTAGTTATTTTTCATTTAATACAAGTTATTTTCATATTTTTAATAATTTTATTACAAATTTTTTTTTTTGAGACGGCAGCACACACCGTCACAAAAAGAAAATTGAACCAGGGTTTTTCGCGACGGCACCTTTATTGTCGCAAAAGATAGGGAATTGATTGAAAAATAAGACATTTAGCGACGGTGTTATTGCCGTCGCCAATAGTCCTTTAGCGACGGCTACTATCGCAAAAAACCCTTTTAGCGACGGCAACACAGTGCCGTCTCAAAAAAACTCCGATTTTCATCCGTTATTTACGACAGAATTTTTTCGTTGCAAAAAAGGCATTTTGCCGTCGCAAAAAAAAGGCGACAGCATTATGCCGTCGCTAAAACCCTTTTGCAACCCCCTTTGTTGCGACCCCCCACTTGCCGTCGCAAAAAGCTACTTACCGTTGCAAAAAACCTTTTGAGACGGCGTTTGGAGTATTTGAGACGGCGTTTTGCCGTCGCAAAAAAATAATTTTTTTGTAGTGGCTGTAATAAACCTTACTTTATTTTAAAACCAGAACCAAATTGTCCCTTTAAAAAAAGGGTAAACTACCAGTAGGTCCTACTTTGGAGATTTATTACCCAATAGGTCCTACTTTAGAGACTTATTACCCATTAAGTCCTATTTGATAAATTTATTAAGTGATAAAGATAAATTTATCAGTCTTTTATTTTTATGAATAAATTTATAGTGATAAATTTATCAGTCTCTTTGTTTTTATGAATAAATTTTTAGTGATAAATTTATCACTCTCTTATTTTTATAGTGTTAAATTTATTAGTTAGGACCTGTAAGTAAATAAGTCTAGTTGATAGGACTAATTGGTAAGTACCCCATAAAAAAATTGATTTAAATTGTATTGTTAGTTTAACTAAAACTCAATTTGCGAAAAAAAAATCATTTTAGTTAATTTTTAATTTTTTAATTAAAATGTGAGATGAAAAAAGTTAAATTATTTGAAAATAATTTTTTGAATTTTTATAAATAAAAAAAAATACAAAAAGTAAAAATGAACAACATTTTCTTGATTTTTTTAAAAATAACAAAGAGTATTTGAGGCACACGGGGGACGACTACTTTGGTATGATTGTGTGAGCAAAGGCAGAGTCGGCGACGTGCGGAGCGAAGACCATGTGACAGCTGGCGGTGTTTCGCCGCCTGCCGGCTTTACCTTCACGCACGGTTTGGTGGTTGGGTGGTCTTGCACCATCATTGTCCTTACCAAAATAATTTGTCAGAAAAATTATGCAGTGGGTTTAGGACATTGCCACTCATGGGCTATTTTGAGAAGTTTAACTTTTAGTCACTTTTTTTTTTTTTTTTTGTAGTAAAAGTCAAAAGTTAATTTTTTTGTATTTTTTTTCATTTGGAAAGTTAGTTTTTAGCTACTGATGAAATTACAATTCTACCCTTCATGAGTCAAAATGTGCTACATAAGTGAAGTTGTAAATATTTTAAATTAATGGGATAGTTTTGTTATTTTATTGTGATTTGACATCATAAACAAATATTAATTAAAAAAGTCAAAAATAACTTTTTACTAACTTTTCAAATTATTTGTCTAAAAAAGCCAAAAATTTGGTTAAAAGTCAAAAAGTCACTTTTTATCATCTTCTCAAAATAGGCTATAGTGTTCCAACTAAATATGATTGGTTGAAATTATGAAATTCAATATTTTTGTTAAATTAATAAGAGATAACAAGTATTGCGTATCTAGTGATGTAGAGAAATACTCCTCGACCACCTAATAATCTCTCACGTTTTAGGGGGATTGGATGGTCTCTATATTTTATAGTATATATTTTTTATTCCTGCCTTTATTCCCTATTCGGTCGAACATAAGATAAGACAAACATGGTTCTAATAATTGCGTCAGATCTTCTTCTATTAGACAAACTCCATCCATCCAAGATTTTAATAATGTCTACTGTATCTACCCTTCCCCTCAATTCAATTCAACTATCTTATCTCACCATTTTCAATGATTTAATAGTTCAGATTTGTTTGATTACATTATCGGCTTCTTGTTTTGTTTTTACAATTAATAGGAAATAAGGATTTTTTTTTAATTTAAAAAAGTAGTTTGTTACAGACCAAAAAAAAAAGAATTGAAAATAAATAAAAATATGTTTAATGAATTTTCGGAGGTTACGACTAGTAGGGGAGGGTGAATCTGAGCCTTCATTTGGGAAGTGGATTGGCTTTTTGATTTTTTTGACTTTTTTGACTATTTTAGTCTGAGCTAAAAAGTTTGGTTTGGAAAAGACTTTTTGACTTTTTGATTTTTTTGATTTTTTTTGTGAAAGAAGAGTGTAACGATTATGAGTTTGATGTGATGTTTTGTTTGTTGTGATTAAAATAGCCTATTTTATCTTTTGTGACTATTTTAGTCACAAACTAACTTGCCAAACAAGGATAAGGGGTCACTGCTGTGCGTGAAGCACAGCAGTGACTGTGGTGCCGTCATTTGAGGTGTAATTTGGCCTTATTTTTATGATCCAAACCGTCTATTTTGTAGGGTTTGTTGAGTACTTTATGCCTACCAAAAATCATATTAATCGGATATCAACAACTATATGATCGATAACCAAAAAAATAAATAATAAGTTTTATTTTGAAAAATAACATAAATAATATGCAATTCGATCATATAGTTTTTAATATCCGATTAATATGATTTTTGGTAGGCATGAAGTACTCAACAAACCTTACAAAATGGACGGTTTGGATCATAAAAATAAGGCCAAATTACACCTCAAATAGAGGCACCACAGTCACTGCTGTGCTTCACGCACAGCAGTGACCCCTCATCCGCCAAACAACACCTCAACGTAGTAACTAGCACTGACAATTGTGATTAACTAAAAGTGGCTACTGGAATTTGTGGTGGGAGGTCATAGAGTAGTTGGATGACCGTCAAAACATGATGGAGGATCGTTTGCGGCGACGGTGCTTGGTGGTGGCCGGAGATGGTAGAAGAATGAAGAGAGTGTGAGAATATATATATATATATTTTTTTAATTTTAAAAATTAAAATTTTGAATTCAATTTTATTTTTTAAAAATTAAAATAATATACCAAATAAGCTTTTGTTTCTAGTTTCTAAAACAAAAACAAAAATAAAAATGAAAAAACGAAACAAAACAAAACAAAAGACAGAAACATTATGGTTAATTATTGGTATATCTAGTAATAAATAGTATCAAATATTGTGTTTCACATTGATGTATTAATACTGCAAATGTTCTTTTTTTATTGTTCTCACAAAATATTGAATGAAAATGTTATATATGAACTGTATTGTAAAAAGTAAAACAAGTTAAATTTTACTAAAATATGGTACGAAATTTAATTAATCATTAAAAAAACTCAAAATTGACACTCATACATTGAAAACTGGCCTCCATAAAAATAAACAAAAGTGTTGCTTTCAGCTTTAATGGCAAATGGTTAGCAAGATCTGTAACAACTGGCATTGCGTTTTAATAAATATAGAACAATGATATATTTCCTAATTTTAGAATTTTAATTGAATTTTAATAATATGGTAGAAAATTAAAAATATATATATCTAAAATCAAAATTTCACATCGCAATGACCCTGTTTGGTAGGGCTTATTTCGAGCTTATTTCAGCTTTTAGCTTAATTTAAGTTATTTTGATGTATTTGGTTCAGTTTAATAATACAGCTTATAACTTTTTGTAAGTCAAAAATCAACTTATTCTTTGAGTGGGGGAGGAGAAGCTTAATTTATAAGTCAAAAATCAGCTTATGTTCACAGTTATAAGTTATAAACTGTTAAAATATAAATTATAATTACTTTCCCACAACTCTATCAAACGGGACCAATAAAATCAATTCCCATTAAAGCTCATTAAAACTCCTTTGATAAACCTCCAATCATTTTTGTTAAATAAAGATCACATGCGCTTCACACCGATGGGAAGCCACTAAGCTGCCAAGTGAGGTGAGGTGGGGTGGGGTTGGCTTGGGTGTAGGAATGGCAGTTTGTTATCCCACTCAAGTTAGTGTTGAGTAAAAAGATTAACAAAATTCTAAATTGGCCTGATCTAGATTAAATCACTTGAGTTGGTTTGGTTTTCTCAGTGTACGATTAGGTCTTAATTCTTAGAATAGACAAATCGTATTTTATGATTTGATTCATAATTTTATAGTTACAAATTCGTTTAGAACCGAATTAGATTGTTTATATATATAATTTGTTAATAATAGTAAGCACGCAAATATCTTATTATTATTAAGTTATATCTCTCTAACTAATGAATAATATTAGGAATCATGAAAAAAATATCATGAAATATTTCATGAAGAATTTTCATCATTTGATTAGTGTATGGTGTTTTTTTATATGTGTAATCTAACGGTGGATAATCTTTCATAATCATTTTCATGATATTTTTTTCATGATACCTAGCATTACTCCTAACTAATTCTAAACATTACAATTTTTAACTGTGAACAATACTTTGTAATCATATTGTAAACGATAATAATAATTTTAAAAATCGTGATTCCAAACCAAACCAAACCAAACCAAACCGCACTTTAGTAGTTTGGTGGTTTAGTCTTAAATTGGTTCCAAGATTTTTATGGTTCAATTTTGTTCAAAATTTTATAGAATCGTAAATAATGATTTGTCGTTGATTTATTCTTAAACAGAATCAATCTCAACCATGTTTACCCCCAACTCCAATGAGGTAGTTGGCGGGAATAGATTTTGCTTAACATTTACTTTCATTAGCTTATTTATCATTTTACACGTTTTAGTTTTCATTAATTATAAATTATTATTAATAATTTATCATATTATTTATAATTTTTATTTTTAATGTTACAAAATTAACTCATTGTCTATTCCTCCCGCTGCCTAATTTACCCCACTTTATGATATGAGACGAAGGGTGGTTGGATACTGTAAACCCGTCTCGTTGTCATTTTCAATTGAGGATGGGCTGACACTACACCTTAATGATTAATGGACCCACAAGAGTATAACAATCACAACCGTGACATCAACTAAGCAAGCCCAGCCTTCAACTTTATTGTAATCACAAAGGATGGGAGACCCAAAACAAAATTGGGTAGATCCAAAGACCAGACCCCATCAAAGTCGTAGGTCATCAAAAAGCCCAAAATTTGTGGCCTGGTCCAAACTCGAGGATGGACTGTTCCGACCCACATAGTGAACTTGAGCCCAATTGTAAGGCCTACAGCCTGCTCCATAAGCCCGGCTCAACGAGTTACCCCAAGTACAGCCCAAAGGCCTGTGCTGTAGGTAGAAAATTAATTACAAATACGAGAAGAATTATATTAATTTAAACCAGAGTAATGATATATAAACACAGAAATTTATATAAAATAAGTTCACATCTTATGATCCTTTACTATTGTCTTTATAATTTCACAAATGCCATTAGCATATAATTTTAAATATATTTTTTATATGAATTTTTTGTCTAGGAAACAACTTATAATGAAAAGTAAGAAATAACTCAAGCCTAACAACTACAATAAATATGCCATAATGATACCTAATTTTATTTTAAGTTAATTATTAATAGGTCCTAATAGTTAGATTTTATTCTCATCAAATCTTATTGAAAATAAGTACTAATAAAATGGTCTCTAAAAATAATTTTGTGTGATGATTTTTTTTACATGTCGCTAAAAATTAATAATTAATAATTTTTTTTTTTCATGATTTTTATAAATTATCGCTAAAACTTATAATTAGTGACGTTTTTCTATAACAAAATTTTCAAACTGTCGCTGAAAGTTAGGGATAGCCACGGGACGGGTTTGTCATCCCCACCTCCGCCCTCGCCCCCACTATCAAACCCCAGCCCTGCCCTACCCTCGCTAAGGGTGAAAATTTTCTACTACATTCCCACCCCCGCAAATACCCGATCACATTACAAATAGCCAAAAAAAGGATAATCATTTAAATCCTTAACACACTAAATAATTCCTTTTGTTTCCAAATATATAAACAGTGAAACTCTTAGAATTATTTATTATTTATATTTAAACAGAACTACAAATTTTAGTATTCTTTTCTTATATCTACTTATATTATATATATATATATATATATATATATTATTAATTATATCAGATCGGATTGGGTTTGGATCGGGGAGGTGATACCCACCTCTGCCCCACCCCATTGCGAGTGACTAAATTATAATCTACCCCCGCCCCACATAAGTGTCAGGTTGAATAAAATCCGTCCCATTCTGGCGAGTATGGACGGGCTTTCACAGATCGGACTAAAATGGTCATCCCTACTAAAAATAAAAAATTAGTGACTTTTTTGTGGTGATTTTTTTAAACTATCGCTTATAATTTAGTGACATTTTTGTGACAATTTTTAAAATATCGCTGAAAATTAACAATTAGTGACTGTTTTTTATCAAACGCCATTAATTCTCACATGACCTATTGGATAATAAATCCACATATTAAGATCTACACGTAAATCCCCTTTTTATTTATTTATTTTTAGATAAATTATATTTAGTACATTTGTATTTTTACTAAAATCTTATTTTGGTAGTTAATTCCTTATATTTTAAATCAAGTTGTACTCTCATTCTTTCGTTTATCTATCGTTAACAAGGCTAATAAAAATTAAAAGTAGAGCGACTAAAATGAGATTTTAGCAAAAATGTAAGAGTGATAATAAGATAAGAAAAATATCACATATGTTTCAGATAACAAGTTTCGTCAAATTTGTTAACGGAAAATAGAAAGAAGGGTAACATTGCAACTTGACTATAAGTATAAGGAGTTAACCATTACAATTAAAAATGAAGGAATAAAGTGAAATTTTAGTAAAAGTACAATTACTAAGTGTAATTAATTAATTTTTTAGTAAAAGTACAATTACTAAGTGTAATTAATTAATTTTTTAGTAAATACCGTTCAATAATTTTTGGAAAAATTTCAATGCAGGACAGGGTTTTAAAAAAATTACAAAAAAATGATAAACTTTATAGTATTAATAATTAAAAATATAAATTTTTTCATCAATTTGTAATAAATTTTTGACCAATGCACTGATTGGTAATTTTTGCATAATTTTGCTTTGAGGGGCCAAATGACATTGTACTACTCAGGCTTCGTTTGACAACTCCTGTTTTAGTTTAAAAGTCAAAAAATCACAAAAAAAATTAAAAAGTTAACAATTTATACTAAAAATTCAAAAATTTCTTCTCTCTATTTTTTACACATCTTTTTATAAAAAATTAAAAAATCATTCTCAACATTCTAATTTTTTTTTATCTCCTATTTTAACTAAAAAATTTAAAAAATTACAAAAATAACATATTTCTAAATAAAGCCGTAGACATCTAAAAGTCTACTTTAGAAGCTACAAGTCTATTCCCCCTCGGATCACTTTCAATGTATTAATGTATCACAACTGCAAATGCTAACAGAAGTAACAATCAATGAAACAAAAATAGGAGAAATCACAGCTTAGTGGTACTCCAAAAAGTAATTACATATTGATGGAAAAGAAAATAAAAAATTATGACATTCTACTTTAATATTGTAAATTTTATTACTAATATGAAAATGTTTTTTAAACAATCAATATTTTTCTCATAAAACTTCACACATTCTAATTAATTTTATTTTATTTTGAAAATGTTGTCAGCTTCGAGTTAGTTTTAGAGTTTGCTTTTTTCAATAACGATAGAGAATAACTAATAGTTAGGTTTGAAGGACAAGAATAAAATTGAAGTCTCAAAGCAAAAGACAAAAGTGCATGCCATAAAGGATTCAAAGCATAATTGATACCGTACATGATGTCCCTACAAAATACAATGTAACAAAAATATTTTTTTAAGCTGCAATGTCACAAAAATAGAAATCAATAATTTAGCAAACTACCCACTTGTCCCACATAGCCTTTTTTTTCTTTTTTTCTTTTTTGTTTTTGACAATCGCCATCCTTTTCTTCTTTTAAAATATTACACCTACTAAGGGAGGTAATCGACTTATCTTTAAACCTGGTAACCTGGTTTCAGGTAATGGACATTACCCCATTTGATAAAAGCCTACTATGGCAATTAGGTTAAAAATAAGGTTTTTGGCTTTTTTTTTTTTTTTTTTTTTTTTTTGGGTCACTATCACATCTCTATATTTTTACATATTTTTTTTAAAAAGTTAAAAAGAATTAACTTTTAACCTATTTCTCAAAATAGGAAAAAGTTTATGGAGTGTTTATAAAAATAAAAATAATTCGTTTTGAAAGTCAGTTTACAGTGTTTGGTACAATTTCTTGTTATTACTGGGAGTCCAAAATGATTTAAATAAAATTTTAAAAATTTTTATCACTGTGAACACAACCACAAACAAGTACGGATTCAGGATTATGTCTTTGGGAGAGCTGCTCTATTGTTTAAAAATTTGGGAGGCTATTCTATATAATTTTAAAATTATCTACAAAAAATTTAGAAATGCAAACTCCTATAATTTTAAATTATTTTAAAATTTCTAATATAATATATGATATTTTTCAAATTTTTGAAAGTGAGCCGCCCCCTAACCCCCCCCCCCCCTAGATCCATCATTGACCACACACAAAAAAAAATAATAATATTTAGTGTGTTTGGTTTGAGTTTTCTGGATTAAGTTTTTTGAAAACTGAGTTTTTTATTTTTCGTATTCTTTTGTTTTTAGTGAATATTTTTTAAATTTTAAACATTTTTTTTACTTTTTTAGATGCACCTTAGTTAGAGGTATCTAAAAAGTAAAAAAATTTGTGAAAAAATATTTTAAAAAATTAATAAATACATAGAAATACAAAAAAATGTACTGAATTCTTATATTTTTTTTGTATTTTTGGTATTTAGTGAATTTTTAAAAAAAAAATTTTACAATTTTTTTACTTTTTAGATGTATTTATGTTAGGTGTGTTTAAAAAGTAAAAAAATTACTTAAAATATTAAAAAAATTTAGTAAAAACAAAAAAACACGAAAAATAAGAAAATAAAATTTTCTCAAAAGTGTTTTGGAAAACTGGTAACCAAAACAGACAAATAAATACTTTTTAATTTCTGATTTTATATTATTTGTTTTTAGCTTTTTAGAAGCCGTACCAACAAGATCAATGTCAAGATGGAAAGAAACTTCTAAAAATTCATACGTATATGATGTTTTAAATTTTCCCAGAATGCACACAACATGCTTTGGAAAATTTCTAAGAAATATTTTGGAAACAAATTAACTTTCTGAATAATTACTAAGCATCAACGGAAAAGTTCACACCCCAAAAGAAATAAAGGAAGAAGAAAATCACTCTCTCTCTCTCTCTCTCTCTCTCTCTCCCTCTCTCGGAAACTTTCTCAGAAATAGAGCATGATACATTACACTGTAGAAATTAGCTTGATGTCAGTTTGATATTAGAGATTTTAAAACACAAATTTTTTTTTTTAAAAAAAAAAAAGGAAGAAGAAGAAGAAGATGCTTTTACATTTCAAAGCAAAGGGTAATCTTCTAGACATCTAGCTATCATCTTCCAAGTAAACTTTTATAGGGAAAATTCCGAGACTAGAACAATCATCAATGTCTCCACCACAAAAGCACACCAAGGCCCATCAACACCATACCTTGCAAATCCCAAAGAGGCCATGAATTGGGTATTCTGATTCAAATTACTTCCATTACCCAATTGGGATTTTCCATCAAGATCATCAAACCCATAGAGCCTAACCTCTTGCTGACATGGCCTTACCCCAATAGGAACATGCCTAGTTGGCACCAACCCATTTGGGTAACAAAGATTAGGGTTGTTCCAAGCCCCAAATCTCCTACCCATTTTCCCATAAAACCATTCAGAGAATTCAAGCTCACCTGTCAGATTGTTATCATTTAGGTACAGTGCACTAACATTGGGCAAAGCTTCAAGCTTTGGGGAGATATTGCCTGTGAGCTTGTTGTCATTAAGACCCAAAAACCTCAGCCTCTTTAACCCTGCCATAGTCTCAGGAACTCCACCTGTCAAGCCCACATTGGACAGATCTAACATGACTAGGCTTTGCAGCTTGTGCCACTCCACACTCCATAGGTCTCCTCCTATTGGATTGTTTGACAAGACCAACTCTTCTAAAGAACACAAATCTTGAAGTGACTTAGTCAACCCATTTGAGAACTTGTTGTTACTAAGATCAAGTAGTGTTAGGTTGTTTAGATTGCCAATTTCAGTTGGAATTTTTCCCTCTAATTGATTGTCGCTCAAATCAAGCTTCAACAATGAAGTCAGCCCTCCGAAACTCAGTGCCAATTGCCCAGATAGTGAATTTTCACTAAAGTCAAGGATTAAGAGTTCAGTTAACCAACCAAAAGAATATGGGATTTGACCTCTAAATCTATTTCTGGATATGACTAACCTCCTCAATTTGATTAAATTGCCGATATTTGATGGTAATTCGCCTGCTAATCCGTTGTCTAGTAGCACCAGGGACCGGAGATTTCTGAGGTCACCGAAAGCAATGGGAATTTGACCGATGAGACCTGGGTTTGATCTGAATTCGAGTGACTCTAAGCTGGCAGCAAGAACTTTCCAGTTGCCGTTTGGGATTGGAATGGGGTGGTGGCGGGGTGAAATGAAGCAATTGAAGATTAGCAGAGACTTTAGGTGTGTAAGCACGAATAAATCTAGTCTGAATTCGACATTTGGGACACAAGACAAAGAGTTGTCTTGAATGGGTCCAATGTTTAAGGCAGTGACATACCAAAAGCCATCAAAGAGGTCACAAGAGACGCCCTGTAGAAAAAATAAAAAAGGACAATCACTATAAGGGAAATATAGAATGGGTGGTATGAAGTATGTGTTTCTGATTGTGTTTCATAATAGACTATCAAGCATTGAACCAAAAATGATTAAAACTTGACTACCTTTTCTAGAAAAAATATACATATATATATAGAACAATGAAAAATATGAAAAGTTTGTCCAAATGCCCTCCCCATCCCAAAAATTAAAAAAGAAGAGAAGCAAGTTTTATCCAACACAAAGTGACTTCCAGAGTTCTAACATTGATGAGTTCTAGCAAGAAATTTGAGTAAACACTGGTTTTTTTAGCAAGAAATTCCAAAAAATGATATTTTAGTCATTTTGCAATAAAAGTGTTAGCTAAGATAAGTTGTCCCACTAATCACACATATGCGGAAGCTAACTCGAACACCTGGTTATCAAAAAAAAAATAAAAAATCCCTCATATGTGGAATAGAAGGGCTCCTGACCCGAGTTACAAAACTTGAACAAAACTTATTCTAATGAAACATGGCTGTAAAATATTGATGAGAGTTCAATAACCATTGTATTGATGGTATCCTAATCCACAATTTTTTCTGTTTTGGCTTTCTTGTTTATGTTTACATTCCTTGGTCAAACATGAAATTAAACAAGAAGTTACAAGCTATCATAAATTCATCTAAAACTTCAAAATGAATTAACAAAAGGATCTAGTTTTGACTTAAAATTCTAAAGTAGTGGTGTTTGGGAAGTAAGTTCCCAAATTTTTTTCTCATTTTTTTCACTAAAAGACAAAAATTTTGCAAAACTAAAAAAAACACATCCAAACAAAATATCACATCCAACCCCATAATCATTTCACTTTTTCTCTCACAAACATCACATCTAACTACATAAAAACTCAACTATCTTCCCAAACACTAAAAATTTTTTATCTCATAAAAACCTACATCTCATAAAATCTACATAAAAACTCACTTCCCAAACACCCACATGTTTGGTTCACTGTTCTTTGTCTCTCCACGTGAGAGACAGATCGCACGCAAGGAGTGTTAGCTTGATATACAATGTTGTGTCATATCCTAATAACTTGAGCTATCAAGACAATCGGTGACTTAACAATCATGATGTCCAAAGTTGAAAAATACACAATGGAATCTCAAACAAAAATAAGTGATTTTGCTCATACAGCACATTTAACAATCTACATACCTAATAATTGATCCCCCATCACTGCGTGTACAGTTGGAACTAACATGAAATTTATTGAGTCCAAATTTGTGTACTGAAGAAAATTGATTCCACATAAAAAACAGTTATTTGGGAAGTCTCGATCAAGCTAACATGTGCTTAGAAATTACCTGTATAGGAGTCCAACCACAAGGATCTGGATAAAGATCTGAACCATTCCACCAATTACCCACAAAACCCTGAATAGTAGAGTACAGAGCTTCTTTCTCTGTTTTCTCCATTGGTGCTACTTCAGTTTCTGCTTCTCCATTACACCAAACACCCAAACAAAGCATAAAGATAACAAAAATAGCTTCACTTGTGTTGTTGAAACCCTTCATGGATGATTTAATACTGAACTCAACCAAACCCAAAAACAAAAATGACTAAAAACAGAGTCAAAAGACTCAAAACAGGGCAAAAACAGTGGAGTCCACAATGGGAAAGATTGGGTTCTATCAAGATCAACTTTCTTATGAGTGAACCATATGGGTTGATCAGTTTTTCTCTGTTGGACTAAAAAAAGATGGTTTTGGTGTTCATGGAGGTCTCAGGATAAATGTTGGATGAAGAATAGAGACCCAAAAGTGTCAAAAAAACAGAGGAATAAAAGAACAAGTTTGGAGGTTAGAGATCATGAGAAAAATCCAAATGGGTATTTCCTGAAATCAATCATTCTTCTCAAAAACCCAGTTGATAATTGAGAAAGAAAGGTCCAAAGAGAATGAATCAAAGAGGGAAATTGAGAAATCTGAACTCTTTCATCCAAATCTATACAGCAAAGCTAGTGAAGGAAGTGTAGAGTGGCAGAGAGAGATAAATAGAGAGAACAGAGGACACAAGGCCTAAGAAATTGTACAGTAAAACCTACAATAGCACAGTTCTCAATGCCCAAAAAGTAATGATGACAATAATAAGATCAGAACAGTAGTAACTGAAGGGATTCAGCCGTTGCCAGTAGGAAATGAAGGAGACACGTTAAAGAGAGGATCCCAACTCGGCTGAAACTACCAAAGCCTCTGCATTGGAGATTTGTTTGTTATTTACTTGGTTTAGTACAAGTCCAGACATACATTTCCATCACAGAACTTGGACACAAATTTATATGAATTATAATTTTATTTTATTTTAAAATGAGTCCTATTAATGATTAATTTTTGTATAATTTTTTACAAATTTAAAGTTAATAATCAGAGAGTAAAAGTTAAAAGTACTCCATACTAAATTTTTCTCAACTGTAAATAATCAAAAAGTAAAAGTTAAACGCATAACTTTCTTTTCACTTCATAAATTGTAAGCAAAGTCGTACCAAATACTGATACAAGTATTTTTTTTTTTTTTTGAAAAAAAAGAAAAACTATAAGCATCCCAATAAGCTACATCAAACATAACTAAATTTTTTTGTAAAATCTTATTTAATTATTTGAATATTATGTTTCATTCTGTGTTTTAATTTTTATATTCATAGCAAAATTGTATTCTATTATTATCATATTGAGTTTTGATTTTTATATTTACAGCAAAACTGTATTATATTATTATCATATTGATGGCAATTATTATTAGGAATTGTAAACCTTATTAATCCTTCATTCAATTTATTACTAAAGATAGTTAAAAGGGATAGGCAGGTGGGGGATTTATGGTTGGAGAAGGTAGTTAAAGATGTGGGATCGAAGTTAGGGTTAGGGTTAGGGTTTGTGGGGGGTGGGGGGGACCAGATCCCATGCAAAGGAGAGAGAGAGAGAGAGAAAGAGAGAGAGAGAGAGAAAGATCATGTAAATGCATGCAAGACAAAGTAGGGTTTTTACCCTTGGCTGCTGGCTTTTGTTTGTCCTTTCATTTTGAGCTGCTAGGTGGGGGGTTCGTAACAGCTCTGGGAAAACAGATCAGAAAAGACAAGACTGCAAAGAAAGAATGGCATAAAGAGAGATAGGCTTTGGAAAGTGGGTACATTTTGTTGGGTAGAAATGGGGGGTTGTATTTGCGTGGCCATGAGTAATGTCAACTTGACATGTTTGAGATGTCTTTCGTAGGAATGACCTAGTATTAATCAATTTTTTTATTACAAGCTAATTTCTATCAAGTCATTTCCTTTTAGTATTTTTATTTTTGAAAAATTTGGGTTTTATCTGTAAATCCATAAAAAAAAAAATTAAAAATATCATCTAAAAATTGCACAAAAAGATTTTTAGAAAAGAGCCTCCCAAAAAACAATTTCCAAATATTGTTGCTCAAGGTAAAAAAGACAAGATTGGGATGCACAATATGTATTGTTGTGAGTTTTGATGGGATCTATTTCGAGGCTACTAAGATAATATGAAACGCGTTTTAGTATAATTTAAAAATTATTAGCTTAAATGAGAAAAAAATATAAAAATGTAAATTGTATACATATAGTGTGAATTAAATAAATCTTGTATATAAAGATAGTCACTAGTATGACAAATGGAAGCTCCCTTAAAAAAAATATATATAATGTGCAAAGAGAAGCTCACATCTTTTTATAAAAAAATAAATATCAAAAGCACAAATAAAAAGAGTAAATTATATTGATCTTTCTTGAGATTTAGAAAAAAAAAAAATAGTAAGTCACACAATTTTGATATAATTCCATTAAGTTCTTTTAAAGTTTTAATTCACATAACACTTGACCCCATTTTCATAAATAATTTATTAATTATGTGAATGAAAAAATAATATTGTCACATTTTTATATTAAAATATATATTTTATGTTATTTATTTTTGTATATTTACACCATCTATATTAATTTTGATCTATTTACCCTTACTAAAAGAGAAGTCAATATAATTATATCGAAATTATAGAGTTGTTGTATTTTTTTAAAATTTTCAAATGAAGTTAGTATAATTTACTGAAATAAAAAAAGTGAACTTTAATTGGTTCTATTTTAGCAAGGCATCAAACAAATGGAGAAAAAATGAAAATTGGAATTAAAATAATTTGTTGCCATGCATATGTAAAAGAATAATATTTGGTAGCTCGAGAGTTTCCTCCCCCGAATCCCCCTAATGCCCAAAAAAAAATCCCAAATTTTTTCTTCCCAAACGGACCCAGAATGTGTTTTGGAGGCTTTTGGGCAGCTTGGATCACGCCAACACTGGGATGGAGGAGAAATGCAGAGTAAGCATACATATTATACATAGCCCGCACTACTACTAAAATTTCTTTGATGGCAGACCTAAAACAGCCTTGACTTGTCATTTTCTTCTACTACACCACTCTAAATTTTTAGTGAAAACAAAAAAGAGAATTTCATAAGATTAGTGACCTACGAGCTATAAAAGTATATAAAAAATTAATATTATTGATGTGGTTACATTGAGATTTGTGGTTTTATAACATAGATAAAGTGTTATTTAAATAATATTTAATTATAAAAATACCACTTTCACATTGTTCTTTCTAGTGACAAATTTTATATAATTTCTTTTTTATGGATAATATTTATCTTTTGATAATCCAATTTAATGTTTAAAGCAGTATGTATTAAGCAAAATAAATTGGGGGACAAATTTAATTTATATTATTTGAAATTTTAATCATTTTTTTTAAATGTGAGAAAATTTTAAATTATAAACTTCTTACTTATTGCTAAATGTTAAATTTCCAAATATTAAAATCTTGAGATGTAGCGCTATCACCCCATGAACACTACCACCATTGTTGGCCACCACCACTCCACTACAACCATCCCACCACCAATATCACCATTGCCGCCCTAACCCTCCACTATAATATCACCATTGTCACACCACCATCATCACTCCAATGTTGCCACCATCTTCTATAGCAACTCTTCACCTCTTTCATAACTATTATAACTGACACCGTCACTTTCACCATATGGTCATTGCCACCATCATTTTACTACTATTGTCACTGTCCATCACCACTTTCACAAACTCGGTCCTACCTCAACATAATCACCATCGTTGTTTACTACCACCATCACTCTAGTATAGTATCACCATTTTCATCATTACCTTCACCACTTCCTTGCCATCACCACCACTTCGTTGCTGACACTATTTTTTTAAATTTTTTTTTAGAAGACACCACTAGCACTATGTAACTACCAACCTACCACTATAATATAAAGAATGAAAATTAAAAAAAAAAAAAATATTAATAATACAATATAAAGAATGAAATAAAAAATTTATATATTTTAAATTTCAACTTCTTGTATGTATCAAACAACTTGATTAAATTTTACACTTTAATTTAAGTACATAGCAAAATAGCTTTGCAGATTACAAAATATCAAACAACTTGATTGAATTTTACACTTTAATTTAAGTACATAGCAAAATAGCTTTGCAGATTACAAAATTTAACATTCAATTCCCAGTGCTTCATTTTCAATTTTATCAAATAACACTTAAATTTCAAATTATTATTATTATTGTTATTTTTCATTTCTATCTATAAATCCAAGATCCAAACACTGTACCAAGCTAAAAGTACAAGAACTTCAAAGTTTACAACAGTATGTAATTCCAATTGTGAAACACTTATTCAAGTACATCAAATTCAAACGACTTTGTTATATCGTTTTAAAATTTGTTCAGAGCAGCCATTAAAGCACTTACTTCCTGATACTGGTCCAGATGCAGTACGAGACAGTATCAGCCAGACAATCGTCATTCCTCTCTCTCTCTCTCTCTCTCTCTCTCTCTCTCTCACACACACACACACACAAAATTTCCAACTTATGGAGTAAGGAATCAAGAGAGATTGGTGCTGGAGGACAAAGCAAAAGTCTAACTTTGAAGAATAGTCATGTATCATCAAATACATAAACTTTTTTTTTTAGAACAAACCAAAGCAAATATATTCATATATCAAGAAGTTTGAACGTTGATTACAGACTTAGCAATTAAGTGAGCTGTTCAAATAGCATTCCTAGGGACTTTACTGATAGAAAGGAAATTAAAAAACCTACTAATGCCCTTAATGTCATTTACAATAGTTATCTTATTCCAATCTGGGTCACGCTTGCCATTCAAAATGTCTACCAAAACTTGGCAATCTGTGAGAACAGATACCAAAAGGAAGTTTTTTGCCCTTCCCACTGCAAAGCCGCCAAACATGCTTTGGCTTCAGTCACCCGCGGAGACGGAAGTTGTAGCCAGTAACCTTCTTGCCCAATATGCTCCTGCCACATGTTGAAGCACACCCATGCCACTGCAGCACTTCAACCTTCGTCCTTCCAAGCTCCATCTACAACCAGAGTCCATACCTGCAAATCTGTGTTATTAATACAAGAGTTTGCAAGTATACAATTCAGTCTGTCATGATTATCAATGCAAGTGATCAGGGTATCAAAACCAGTGCTTGTGGACAAACATACGTGCTCTAGTGTTGTATTGTATAAACAAGAGTATTCAGTATCTCACTAACAGTAGAAGAAAACAAACTGCATAAAATAGAAGCAAGCCATTCCACATCTTTGCTTAAACAAACAGATGCCGATGCACTTTCTTCTCAAATAAACAGATGACAGATAATACAGTAATCCAAACATTTCAAGTTCAGCAATCCAGGCACCACTCTAGTTATCTAATGGATACCACAGCAAATAGAACAGCTCAACTAAATGACACAAAGCAAGCACGGGCAATAGAGCACCATCCTCCAAAATTGGTCAATTAGACATATGATGGGGAAATCACTAACCTGATCATGAAATTTTCCGTCTTTGAAAACTTCAAAGATGATCAACTAGAGACAGTATCTTCCCCCATAAATGCCCGGTGATGCTGTACAGGCACAAGAAACAATTAAATATCTTAAAAGGACGATATCAAAACTGCATGTATATAACAATCAAACAAAACTGGATAACAAAATCAGCGATCCAGCAGCTGAACGATCCTCAATTTTGTTTCAAAGATAGTGCTCACCACTTCAGCTTCCAACACCAAAGAATTACTTTCTAGAAAATTTTCTAGGCTACCAAAGAAACTGGAAACGGAAACATAAAGATTACAGACAATAGCCTGAAATGTGGGGCTCAAAGCACTATCCAAAAAAAACCGAGAAGGGAAAAAAAAAAATAGAAATGAAGTCCAACTGGCACAAAAAATGAGATACGGTTATGAATGAGAGTCGAAAAATGCACCGTCTCGTGATACTACACAAAATCAACTAGGCTATGCTGTAACTAGATAACAGATCAACCCTGACATGCAAACTAAGCTAAGAAATTTCTGTACATATATTCTACACAATACACATGAGAGAGAGAGAGCGCTCCTAACAGAAAACTCAAAAAAATGGAGTGTGTCATGATGTTAAGAAGTTCCAGATTTCTTTCGTATTTTGACACTTCACCAGGATGCTCTGGTTTTTTATCGTCGTTGTCATCAGTGTCGGCTCGATCAGTGTCATTGAAAGTCCTCCCATTCTCATCTTCACCTCCATATTCTGATGAACCATTTACCTCCTTACTCAACCCCATATTTTCAATCAACTTTGCTGCATCTGCACTGTCATTAACATCCCCGCTGTCTTGCACTGCATTGTAAATGAATAAATAATGAGTCAACTCAACTGCAGTGCTGTTTGGTGCAACTTATAATGCTGCTTGTAACTTTTCTTATTTTGAGTCTCTGTGAAAGTGTTTGGTGCAGCTTTTACTTATAGCTTATGAGACAGAAATAGCTCAAATAAAGTTGAAAAAAGCTGGGGAAATCATTCTTTTAGCTTCTATTTATCATCAACTTACAGCTTTGGAAAAGCTAAACCAAACAGGCTCTAAGAATAATTACACAACTACTGCTAAAAACAGGGAGGAAAATATTCAAATCTTGCCATCAGATGAGAACTCCTGAACTTCAACGCTATTGTATGTCGTAACCTGGACCAATGGAGTTGAATTGTCATACTCACTAGCACCTCCCAATGATGATGCTGAAGCAACTTCAGGTTTGGTACTGCTTCAACTATATCACCGCCACCATCATCAACATGTTTCTCCGTTTTCTTCTTTATATTAGCTGAAGAAGCTTGAGATGCCACGGCTATGCCTGCATTGAACCATGTTCAGATGAAAAATTTAGAACCATTACTGCTAGATCAAATCCCAGTCAGGTGAAGTTAATGAAGATAATCCAACTTGATCACTTACTTATGGAATCAAAAGATATTCGCTATCTCTCCTTTAATTGCATTAGAGTACTTCCATAACTTCCATTTTAATGCCTTTTTTCCCAAGTAGCTGGAAATTATGCTATGTGACCCCTCGGAAAACTGGTCCACCATGTATTCATTGACTCAGTTAACATTTAACAACAACAAAATCATATCCCAAGAAAAAGCAAGAAATAAAAAAATAAAGAAAAAAGGAAAATTTTTAAGGAGCAAATTTTCTAGGGTCAAAAGGCTAAAAGATTAAGTGGCTCAAAGAAGGTGATATTAATTCCAAATTATTTCACAGGGTTGCTAAGGGGGATGGAAAAAGAAATTTATCAGCAAATTAGAGGTCAAACAAGGGGTGTTTGTAGATAGGGAAGATCAAATTGTCAATAAGATTTTTAATTTTTATGCAAATCTGTTCTCTAATGGCTGTGTTGAGAGACCAAGAATTGAAGGGCTTGATTGGTCGCAGATTAATGAATCTAGGTGGTTGGAACGACCTTTTGATGAGGTGGAAATTAAAGAAGCAGTTTTTGATTGTGAGAGAGATAAAGCTCCTGGACCTGCGGTTTCACCATGGCTGTTTTTTAGGATTATTGGGATGTAGTGAAAAAGGATTTGCTAAGTGTCTACTGAATTCTATGAGAAAGAAGTAGTTAATCTGTGTGCCAATGCATCTTTTATATGTTTGGTTCCTAAGAAAGAAGACTCGTTGAAGATTGGCGATTTCAGACAAATCAGTTTGGTCACACCTCTGTATAAGATTTTGGAATAAGTGCTTTCAAAAAGATTTAAGGACAATTTTGGGAAAAACAATTTCCTCGGTTCAAGGAGCCTTTGTGAAGGGTTAAGCAAATCTTAGGGAATAGGACTCTCTGCAACTATTATTGCAATAACGCAAAATGATGGTGATTTGGGCTTAAAGCATCTACATACACTACCACTAATTATGTTTTGGGCTTAAATTACTTACCTAAACTACCATTGCAAGATTATTGCAAGGGTGATTATGGTAGACAATCCTAGTCCAAATTTTAGATGTGATCTTGGTGGCTCATGAAGCAGTGGAAGAATACAGAGTGTTGAAGAAAGAAGGGCTCATTTTCAAAGTGGATTTTGAGAAAGCATGCAACCATGTGGAGTGGCAATTTTTGGATTTTGTAATGGGGAAAAATGGATTTGGGGATAGATAGAGGAAGTGGATTAGGGGGTGCTTATCGACTTGCAATTTGTTAGTCATTGGTAATGGATAGGCTGGGAAATCATTTAGGGTGTCTAAAGGTCTTAGGCAAGGGGACCCATTGTCACCTTTTCTCTTTAGTTGACCTATAGGGCTAGGAGGTTGGGCTAGTTGATGGGTTTACTATTGGGAGGGATAGGATTTATGTATCACATTTGCAGTTTGCAGATTATACTATCTTTTTTTCTTGGAAGAGGAAAAGAAGGTAGTTTTTTTGTTATCATTGTTGAAGATTTGCGAACTTGTCTCAAGACTTAAGGTTAATTTGCACAAGACAAGTAGTATAGTTAAATAAATTTTCAGCAAAATATATTGGTTGCATTGGCAAGAACTTTAGGTTACCCTCTTGAGAGTCTTCCTTTCAAGTATTTGGGTCTTCCCTTGGGAGCTAATCAGCGCAGAGTCTTTTTGGGCTCCAGTGTTAGAAAAGGCTGGCAACAGGTTAGAGGGGTGGAAGAGGGCATTGTTATCTAAAGGGGGGAAGATTTACTCTAGTCCAGTTTGTGTTGAGTAGTATTCCGATTTATTATTTGTCTCTATTTAAGATTCCAGGTGGAGTTGCAAAAAGCATTGAGAAAATGATGAGAGATTTTCTTTGGGAAGGAAAGAAGAGAAGAATGATCATTTAGTGAGTTGGGAGGCGGTTTCTCTTCCAAAGGAGAAAGGTGGCCTTGCCATTGGCAATATTGTCGCTAGGAATACTACTCTTCTTGGAAAATGGCTTTGGAGATTCCCCATTGAATGTGATTCTTTATGGCATTCTATTATTAGGAGCTAGTATGCGATTCAAGCTAATGGTAGAGAGATACTCCTGTGAATCGTAAGGGCAATTGTCGTTCTTCATGGAAATCCATCTCTCATGTTCTTCCACTCTTGTCTAGATTTCTTTCTATGAAAGTGGGTAACTGAAAAAATGTTAAAGTTTTGGGAGGATGCTTGGTGCGGGATGTATCCTTTGAGACAAGGTTTCCATTTTTATATCGGGTAGTTCGATCTCATAATGTTTCCATTCTTCTTCGGCTTGCCCTTTTTCGGCGCTAATGTCATGGAATTTCAATTTTATCAGAAATATCAACGATCAAGGATGTAACAAGTTGGCCTCTTTGTTGGTTCTTATTGATGGTTTTTCTACCTCCAAACGAGCATGATAAGAAAGTTTGGCTTTCTCATTCTTTAGGTGTCTTTTCATGTAAGTCTTTCTTCGATAAAATGCCAATGTTCCTTGTTTTCCTCATCACAAGAATTTGGGAAGCTGTAATGCCTCTTAAAGCAAGTTTTTTTATGTGAACGCCCAACGATCTCTTTCAAAAAAGAAGGCCTAATTGCTATCTTTGTCCTCAATGGTGTATCATGTTTAGGAGGAGTGGGGAAACTTTGGATCACTTACTCTTGCATTGTCAGGCAGCTTTGGATCTTTGGCATCGTCTCTTTCTCTTGGTTAATGTTCAATCGGTAGCACTGGGATCTTGTTTTCTAATGATTGCAATGAATTTTCGAGGCTTCGGAGATTCGATAAAAGCAAAAGTGACATGGCATTGTGTTGTTTTCTCAATTTTTTGGGCAATTTGGTTGGAAAGGAATGGAAGGATCTTTGAAAACAAATTTGATGAGAGGAAAACTACGTGGGATAGAGTTTGTCATTTGGCATCGTTTTAGGCTTCCATTTTGACTCCATTTAAATTCAACTTTTTTATGATTTCTAGAGATTGGAAATCAATATGTGATGGTTAAATTGTTTTTGGTTTTGGTAATTGATATTTTCTCTTCTCTTGTAGAGGACATTTTGTCCTCTTTTTGTACTTCTTATTTTTTAGTGAAGTTTCCTTCTGCTGTTGATCAAAAAAATATATTTAATATATGTCTTATGTATAATTATTTCATTCAAAAGAATAAAAATGAAATGACACTAATTTCTAAAGTTTGAAGGAAGAGGGATTGATAGGTATAAAATCTATATTGTTTTCTTTTTATCATTGCATCCTTTAAGTTATTTTGTTCAAACTTATATGTGTTTCATCTGTGTCTAAGTGATGGACATGTGAGTCGCCCAAGTGTCTGACGCGTGATTGGATCCACACACAAGAAAAAACAATTAAATAACATGACACATTTGGATGTGTGTTCGACACATGCCGGAAAGTGTTCGATAAGTTTTGGTGTCAGACACGAACATGCACTTCTTAGAAGTGGCAATGCTTCTTAGGCTCCAACCTTAAAAAGTTTTTTTTTTAGCAATTAGGGGATTTTGTCACTCAATTCCCAAACCCTATAAGGGAAAAATGATCTCTTAGGCACTTTAAGTTCTTTTCCATCCACAGACATTGGAATAATAATTTTACCATTTACAATGGTTACGCCGCGTCTTTTATATATATTACTTATTAAAAATAAAAAATAGTACTATACCATTACATTTTTTTAAATCAAAACTAGTATCAAGAGCATTTTAACCCAAAAGCTGAATTTTAAGTACGAGAATTGATGGGAATGCGATGGTAGGGGTCTTTTTGAATGTATCATTGTGATTAAATAGATTAACTGATATACAAGCAATATAAATAAAATAAATAAATAAACTTTTAGGGGCATAGTTCCATATTAAACTATAGTTTCACGGGCATTTTAAGACAAATATTGCAGTTTCACAATGCGAGTATGACACATGTTGAATGTAACAATTCCTACACATACTTCACTATAGTTAGTGACAATTCCTACACCTACTCCACTATAGTTAGTGCACCATAGTTAGTGCTCCATTACCATTATACCTACTCCATTTAGGTTAATGCTCCATTAATTTAGTTTAGTGCTCCATTTAGTTCTTATTGCTCAATTAATTATGGCTCCATTGTATCCCATTTCTCTCTATAAAAGAGAGCTCTTGTAAACACATTGAATATCAATCAATAAGATCTATACATTAATTTCCTACATGGTATCAGAGCTATAGGTTAAGCTCTTGGTGTTCTTCGCCTTACCGGCGGACGGCAACCTTGCCTTGGCCGTCCGCCGGACCTCAACCTATTCCGCTGTAATCTCTATCACTACACATCAAGTTCACCTATATTTGGATCATCCCCTTCTGTGTTTAGTTCTAGTTTTTCATTCTCTACAAACCCATCTGGGACAACATCTTCCCAACCTGTTTTTGGAATAACTTACTCCTATCTGTCTCGCTTGCTTGATCTTTTGTACTGTCTTGCACAGACAACTGTAGCGCAAGTGCCAAGTCTTGATCATCTGCAGCTGCCTTTGACATATCTGTGTCTCGCATAGCAACGCTAGCAGCAGGGTCATCCATTGACCTAGCAAGGGCCTGCTGTAGCAAAGCATTCTCATCATCCTGTAGATCATTTGTCTTATTTTCAGCTTCAGGAGCTGCAACACTGACATTTGCAGTCATAGTTGCATCTTGTGATGTCGATTGTTGTTCCCCTCCTTTTTTCCTGTTTTGAAGCTTCCTCTGCAGCCTTTTTAGCTGCTGCTTCTTGCCTTGCCCTCTCTTCTTCCATTGAAACTCGGAGAGCAAGAGCCAGTTCAGGATCCAGATTTGGATCCACACCCTCTCTTCTTCCATTGAAACTCGGAGAGCAAGAGCCAGTTCAGGATCCAGATTTGGATCCACACCAAAATCAAAGCCAGAAACACCACCAGCTGCAGCTGCCGCAGCTACTGCTGCAAAACCACTTCCACCTTCACCATCACCGGTAAAGATAGGAGTACTTATCAGAACATCAGAGAGAGCATTTGGACCAGCAGGAACATGAACAATGTGACTGCTGTCATTATTGTTTACAGCAGCAAGAAGGGCTTCGAGCTTTTGCATACTCTTCGAATGGTGTCCTCAAGATTTCCGTCACGATCGCTGTCCGATATTCGTTACTCCGACAACAATTTGGCCCTCCCAGGCAGCCCGAAATCAGCATTCTTGATTACCAGTCTCACCAGCATAACCTCATGCCTATGCTGGCCTCAACTTTGAAGGGGATAACACTGTGCTTCTACAACAGGTAGCAGCAGACCTTTTGACGCAATACAAAGAGAAGTTTGAAGGTGGGACACTTGCTGTTACATGGAACTATTTGAGAGAGTCCATGAACTCTTATTTGTCCCAACCAAATCCAGTAACAGCTCGTTGGGAAGGTGAAGATCGTTTGCGAGATCCAAACTTCCAGTTGGATGCCTTCAGATTCTGCAATTTCCCTTCAAAAACTACTGGCATTAGAATTGAAGATAATGTGAGCTGCTGCCATTATATGGTTGTATTTCTATATGGGAAGTTCTGGTCATGTTGTGAAGTTGTTGCAACCGGTCTCCTACGAAGTCGGTGTGTGTTCTTCGCGGTAGTCGCGGGCTGCTCAGCACATGAACATCTCAACAAAGGCACCAATCACAAGGTGGTGGTGAGCCATCAAAAGACCTTTGACATCACAGTTCATGGAGTTCTATTGTGGGCTTCAATGGGATTGTTGATGCCACTTGGGATACTTACAATTAGAATGTCCAACAGAGAGGAATGCAGGAGATGGTTCAGAGGACTCTTCTATTTCCATGCCATTTTGCAGACACTTTCAGTGCTTCTAGCCACAAACATAAAAACCATAAACCACTCTCCACCTTTCGTTTTTGATTTCTCAATATATTTTCTTTCACATTATTTTTAATTTTTTTTCAAATCAAATTCATACCATTCAGATTTGCACACCAACTTTATTTTATTCATGCCAGGGATCAAACTCGATCACCATTTTACATCACAAAAAAAAAAAAAAAAAAAAAAAAAAAAAACCAAACAATCTCCATCCCATAACCACCACAAAAACCGGCCTTACTTTTTCGCCTCTTCTGCCGATCTCTTCCTCTTGCCTTTGTCTTGGACGTCCCTTGCCGGTGCTGCCTCCGTGTTTCCCACGCCGCCGAGCACGTTACCTTCCCGTTGCTCCTCAACCGTCACATATGGCGGCCCTCCAAATCTGAGCATCACGGTGGCCTTCCGCTTCAGTTCCTTATTTTCTGCCTTCAGCACACATATCTCTGCTCGGGCATCCGTATACATGCTCTGGAGCAGAGCCAGTTGGACTTTTACCTGCTGCACCTCATTTGTTCTACTCTGAAGCCGGTGCGACAGGTTGTTGACCGCCGTCATTGTCTCAACACATGACTTCAGAGTGTAATAATTCGCCTCAATATCCGACTGAGCAGCCATTATCTGCTCCACTGACACCATCGGATAGTTCAACGGCGCAAATCCAGGGGCGCTTGGTTGCGGTTCAAGGGCAACTGCCCCGGTTATCTCTCTTGTGCCCTCATTGAGGTCGGGAAAGAGAGTGAGCAGACCCCGGGAAGAAGAGGCTATGTTCTGGGTAGCGGAACGGGAAGAAGAGGCCATTTTCTGGGCAATAGAGTTACAGAATATCTCTCTCAAGAAAACGAAGAGTTTCTAAGAGTTTTTTCAGCAGATGTTTTGTTCTGCATAAGCGGCAGCCTCGCCTTGGTATAAATAGGCAAGGCAGACACGCGTATCACGCGCCTCTCAACGCCAGACGACAACTCGGCGCGCCTTTTGATGGCTCGACTTTTGATGGCTGTCGGGCACACCTTTTGATGGCACGCCTTTTGATGGCACATTTTTTGATGGCACGCCTTTTGATGGCACGCCTTTTGATAAGATTGGGCACGCCTTTTTATGGGTCCGACAAGACTTTGTAAACTGTCCCGACATTGATTCCGGTTAGCTCTTATATGGGTCCGACAAGACTCTGTAAACTGTCCCGACATTGATTCCGGTTAGCTCCTATAAGGGTCCGACAAGACTCTGTAAACTGTCCCGACTTTGATTCCGGTTAGCTCTTATAACGGTCCGACATGACCCAGTAAACTGTTTTCTACAACGGTCCGACATGACCCAGTAAACTGTTTTCTACAACGGTCCGACATGACCCCGTAAACTGTTTTCTACAACGGTCCGACATGACCCAGTAAACTGTTTTCTACAACGGTCCGACATGACCCAGTAAACTGTTTTCTACAACGGTCCGACATGACCCCGTAAACTGTTTTCTACAACGGTCCGACATGACCCCATAAACTGTTTTCTACATCGGTCCGATATGACCCCATAAACTATCTTCTACAACGGTCCGACATGACCCCATAAACTGTCTTCTACAACGGTCTGACACGACCATACAGTGTCTCCTATCTACTTTTATTTGTCAGATTACTCTCTCCAAACTCAAGTTGGTTAGTTCCTAACCCCCTTGAGTTTGAGGGGGGCAGTTGAATGTAACAATTCCTACACCTACTTCACTATAGTTAGTGACAATTCCTACACCTACTCCACTATAGTTAGTGCACCATAGTTAGTGCTCCATTACCATTATACCTACTCCATTTAGGTTAATGCTCCATTTAGGTTAATGCTCCATTTAGGTTAATGCTCCATTAATTTAGTTTAGTGCTCCATTTAGTTCTTATTGCTCAATTAATTATGGCTCCATTGTATCCCATTTCTCTCTATAAAAGAGAGCTCTTGTAAACACATTGAATATCAATCAATAAGATCTATACATTAATTTCCTACAACACATAAATCGGTCAATATGTCTTTTAATGGATGGCCTTCCAATACGATGCTTACCAAACACAAACAAAAAACTTTCCAAATACAACATTATGAGGTCAAAGACTAGACAATAGACATTACTTATAGAAAATTTCAAATGCAAAGAAAATTGTCCATGCCAACTGAAAGTTAACAGAATGACTATTCAAACAAGGAAAATAGAACCACCATGAGCTCAAGCAAAAGCCAGATTTGACATGTCCAAAAAAGGCACAGAAGTATAGAGTCAATCAAAATGCACATGAAAGTGCTTTAATATTTGAAACTCCCAACTTCTTAATCAAACACTTCCCACCTGTACTCAAGCTTAATCAGTTCTATATCCATCACCACACCTAGCAGTTCTATTGAGAGAACAAAACACAAGGCACTTACATCTTGTGTCATCTGAGATTATAACATTTTTCCCCTGGAGTTTGTGTAGCTGGAGCAACTGTCTGCCGTCTCTCCCTACGTCACCTGCATTGACACTCTCTGAATGTCCTTTGCTGTCATTGTCATCATGCTCACTCCCCGTGATTCTAGAGGTTTGTGCACAATGCTGCTTCCTTGCAGTGGTGCCAGCAGCTTTCTCAGCATGGCTGGAATCACCCCGACTTTCCTCATTGACATGAGCAGAATCATTAGGCTGCAAAGTCTCCCCAAGAATTATCTTAGCATCTTCAACCACTGCCTTCACAGAGCGCATTTTATGAATACCAACCTTAGGTTTTCTCCCAGGTTTGCGCCGGTTACTCCTCAGCTCTGATTGCTGAGAATCTTCTGGAAAGTCCTGTACCTTACTGCCCATGTTGTTCTGGTTGTCAATTAATGGAACATGACCAAGATCCACCTCTCTAACAACACTACTACATGCAAATCGTTGAACATCAAAGGAATCATTAGCAATCCCAACTATAGTTCTAGTCCCTGTTAAGCTATACTTTGCCCCCTTGCGTCTTTAGTTGGCATGTCAGCTTTTTCTGCTCTATTGACTTCCACGGCAGACAAAGGTGATTCCAGATTTTGGGCAGCATTGTGCTGAATCATTCTGCTAGGGGACAACTTGAAAGTTCTCAAGCTGCATTTTTGGAGCCAAGACATGCGTCCCCCGGAGTCTGATTTCAAATTGATTTCACCAGGAGATCTCTTGATATTTGTTCCATCACCCTGAGAGCTCATCAAAATTTCATCTACCAATCTTGGTAAAGGAAGAGCCTCTCCCTCTTCCATGTCAAGTAAATGGAGATCAGAGAGAACAAAGTACCGCATAATATCCAGACAGTTCTTACATTTCTTAAGCCTGCTGACAAATGCAAGAAACCTGTCACTTTTCTTGATCAATTCTTCACGTTGATCCTTAAGCTTCTTGCTAAGAACAAAAAGCTCATCAATGTCCATATGAATTTCAAGTTGTTGTGTTTCCAGTTGCTTCCTGCTGAAAGCAATTTCCTGCCTTACCTTTACCATTATACGCCTTTCAGATCTCATTTCTTCCATTTCCTTATGAAAAACTCCCTTTAGGTAGCTGATATTAGTAAGCTCTTTTTCCCTCTCCTCAAATTCTCTTCCTTTTCATGCAAGGTGTTTCTCCATTTCTTCTTTCCTGTTTTGCAATTCAGTCTCAAGATCTTTTTTCCACAACTCAAACTCACAAAGAAATTGACTATGTTGACTTAGTGCTTTTTTGGATAAAACTGACTGCTCATGCTTCATCATGGCTGCAAATGATTCTTTCTCTAATTTGACACTTTCTGATTCTCTCTGTGTATAATCCTGCATCGCAAGTCTCTCCTTTTGCAATTGTTCTTCTTCAGAATGTTGCAATTTTTCTACCTTCTCTTTTTCTCCATCAATTTCCCTTAACTCTTTAGTAATTGAAGCTCACTTGTCATCCAATGCTTCCCACTCTTTCTCAAAATTATTTCTATCCTGCTTCAGATCCTCACCTTCCTTCAAAAGCAACTCATTCTGAAGTCTACAAGTCTGTATATCCTCTTTCAGCTCCAACTGCAAACAGAGATGTTCAGCCTTCTCTTCTTCAGTAATTCTGAGTTTTTCCCTCTCTTTATGTAACTGCAGTTCGTGTCGGCTAATGTCAGCCCTCAACTTCTCAAGCTCATCTTTGACAGTATGCAGACTTATGTTATCACAAAGCATTTGTTTCTTTTCAATCTCCAACCTTTTCTCCTTGGCTTTGATAGATTTTTCCTTCTCGTTCAAAGTTTTTAACTTTGCTTCAAGGTCCTTCTCTTTCACCTTTAGTCTCTCTGATTTCATTTCCAATTCGTGCTCTTGTTTTTCCAGTGTTTTCTCCATGTGGTTGATTTCTGCTTCCTTTTGGTGCACTGCTTCTGCCTTGTTTCTTATTTCATCATCAAAAGATTTCCTCCTTTCTTCCATTTCCAAATCATCCAAGTTGTTTTCAAATATCAATCATACCAATGCTGACTTATGAATGAAATACAGAACTCTGGCAGCTAATCATATGAACAAAAAAAAAAGAGAGACTATTCAATGCAATATAACCCATTGAGATGAACACAAATCAGTAAAAATAAAAATGTAGATGGAATGGAAATGTATAGAACTAGAAGCGATAGAGTAGGTGACCACAAATCATTTCCTTTTTAACATGTGGACATACTTATTGTATTCTATAGAATTTAACTAACGGACTCCCTTCTAATATGATCGAAAATCAATATCCTACCTGTCTAATAAATAAGTTCATCCAAACCTGATCTAAAATGTAGAAAAGATACAAAAGTGAAAGGAAAGGCCTAGTGAAGCTAAAAACTATATTTATACATTGCAAATCATAAGTGCAACCTAAATAATGGGTGTATAGTATAAGTAAAATTCATGAGAAAGCAATGGATCTATGTAAGACAGGTTGAATCATGTGCAAAGCTTAGGTTAGTGTCTTGTATGGAACACTGCTCGCTACTTGAAGAAATAGATAAGAAGACAAGGGGATGAAAAACCAAAATTCGACTTCATAATTCACACCCCATTTCACCCAGTTAGCATGTTTTGTCTCTCTTCTCAAGCAGTGTGCCTTTAGGCAATATGAGAATAATTTTCATAAAAAACTAACAACAAATAGAGGAAAGTGGAAGATCATTGAATGCTTTATCCAAAAATAAAAAATAAAAAGGGTATATGAATGCATGGGAAAAGAATTTCATAAGGTCAAGAACGTGCACGTAACATGTGGTCTCAGCAGTGAAATATTAGGTGTTGCAACTCAACTCTTTCTCTGGCACTAAGCTTTTCTGTCAAAACAAGTAATTCCTTCTCTTTAATCTCCAGGCTGCTTCTAACGGTTTCAGCATTCTGCAATCCAATCAGACAGAAGATGAAAAATACCATCGATGTCTTCATCAATTTTATATAAAACAACTAACGTAGATCAGAAGCTCACTTCCTCTTTTGCAACTAAATCCAATAGTCTAATGTCCATATCTTCTTCTTTCTTCTTCAAAGTTCCGCTGGTCAATTCAATCTTCTTCTGTTCTTCTTCAAGTACCTTCTCTTTCTGCTTGAGAGTCCTGTCCATTTCATTTGCCTTTTCCTCTCTCTGATTGATGATTCTCTGATTCTCACATAGCCTCTCTTCGGTTCCCTGCAGGTTCCTCTCCCATTCTCGCAAATCTTGTTTTTCTTTATAAAAAGTTGTCTCATGTGCTTCTCATCAAAAATTCTAAAACACGAGAAAAAACACAATCACAATTCATTGACATGAAAGTTGAGTTAGATCATGCTTTGTGTTAAAGGATAGGCGCTCCCTCCTAAGCAAACTTTCCCGAGCCTCCAGCTCTTGCAATTTCCTCTCCAACTCTGAACTCTTTCTACTTACCTCAGCAAGCTTTGCATCAGCAGCATGCAACTTTTTCTCCACCTCCAATGATTTATCCTCAATTCCAGCAACCAAAGCATTTGCATCAGCTAACTTAGTCTCAGATGTGAGCTTGATTTGTGCATGCTCTGCACACATTTCCCGTAATGCATTCTCAAGCTGCATGGAAGACATATTAGCCATAATATCCGCATATATCATATATATGACAAAACAGAGAAGGTAGCGCCCAGAAGTGTCAACAAACCAAGCTATTGGGAAGTGCACATGACACCCAGACACCAAAAAAATGATACCACTGTGCTTGTAACATGCCTGCATTAATCGAATGAAGTTGCAGGAACTAGCACCAAAAACTGAGAGCACTTCACTCCAGCAGATGAACTACACAGAATAAATAATTTCTGCCAAGAAGATGATATATCAGAACATCAAGAAGCTTTATGTGCCACAGCTGACAAAAGATTGCGAAGTTGGGTATGTTTGATCTATATGCTCCATCTTGAGGGAGAGTGTTAGAATATTAGCGAGTTTTATGTTATTATGTTGAAAGTACTATTGTCATGCTATCATCTTTAATTATTTTAATATGTGCCCAGTTGGAGAGTTTGTTACACACCCAATACCTGTTTGTCTAATTCTCCTTCTTTTCTTCTTTCTCTCTCCTTCTATCCTAACCATAACCCTAATGTCTTATATTCTACACTTCAATTGAGTCTTACTAAGGAACTATGTTACTAATCAATTTCAACTGAGTTTTTTTGGATTTTTTCCTTATTGAGACAATGATACTTCCGTAATTGCTATATTTTTTAGCCAGTCATAGTAGAGGTCAACAAGTCTTATTTTATGTTTAGTTTCTCACTAGTCAAAGTCACAAAGTTGCTAATCTCGAAACCATATATCTACAAGCTATCCTACATATAAACCTACCGCATCATCATCCATGGAAGACACTACTGTCTTAAATTTTCTTTTTTTGGTACAAACTGCCATAATTTGTCTAGGGTTCCTCTACGTCAAAGAATAATGGATGGAACATAAAAAGGCTATTTTGATGCAAGGGATAGCCACAAGCATCTATGACATGGTTTTGAAAACCAGACCGGCCCTCAACCGGTTGAACTGACAACCAGGCTTGGTTCCGCTCCGGGCAACCCACCTAAACTGTTTATGTTTATATTTGGCTAAACCATTCAAACCAACTGTTGAACCGGTAACCCGTCCAAACTAGAGCCGGTTCACCACAACTGGCTGCTTTAACAGTCTTCACTGCTGCCTCTTAAAAATGTGATCGGGAGGGGGTTTGAACATTCAACCCAACAAACAAGTGGCAGCCCCAACAACCACTGAGTTGTTAACACATTTGTTAATATTTGGGCAACTATATACAATTTAAACCATGTTTATTGAAGTTAGTTTTTTCAAAAAATCAATATATAAAACAATGTTTAAACAAAATAAATAAATATACTTTATTCAAATAAAAGTGAGACATCAAATTTGGTTGAGACTTGCATTGGTTCTTCTTTTATATTTTTGTATTATTGGTGGATGTTTAAGAAATTTTTTTAAAAAAATTTAGGTTTTTTGGTAATTGTTTTTGTAATTTTATTACCTATATTTTTTATATTTATGTATAAATTTTAACGTATTTATGACATAATTATGACATCACAATTCGATTCTGGCTAACCCAATGGGTCGAACCAATGACCCTTGAACTGATCTCTTTTCCATTTTGCTAAATGGTCTAGGTTACTGAACATTGGATCCATGACATCTTCAGACCACTGGTATGTAAGAGATAATCAAACCAATGTTACAATTATCAATGACACTTAAAACCATGAGTATGTAAGAAATAATGAAAAATATTTCACAAACATCCACGACATTTCATACTATAAGGCAAAGTAGCAAGAAGTATCTTACATCAGCCACACCCTTCTTTTCATTGCCTAAAGATTTCCTCAAATTCTCCTCTCGCTACTCAGCTTCAAATATTGCAAATAAATGTGATGCATGCTCACGTTGGATGAACTCCTGAGCCTCAACTAGTGCTTCTCTGAATTCTTCATACTTCAACACCCATTCCTTCTTCTCAATAAGTAGAAGCCCCATATTATACTGGTAATCAAAAAGCTGTTGAAAAAAATAACTAATAGTCAATCAGAAAACATAACTGGCATTGCTCCAAATAGTAATCTGAAACTTTAACCAGGATCTCAAAGTTCAAAATCAAGAACACCACCACCCCTATATACACACACATTCAAAACATAAATTAAAACAACATGGCATACGTATATACACATATTAAAAGATGAAGAAATAATGTAATAGAATATGGTTTGATTGGTTATTTCTATGTGCCAAACCATCACATCATAATCGAATCAAGTTTCGCTCCGTTACCCGCCCAGGTATATTCATGCACACATGTTAGATTGCATGTGAAAAAGGTTCTTAGAAACAAGTGTTTTATTGAATCTCTAAAAGGTTTTAATAATAGTTTTTAAGAAAAACTGGGCCTTCTCGGATTTCACGAAGTTTTAGATTGATCCCATATTCAGGCGGTCTATCTCCTACACAGTGGATTGAGTGTTAGTCTTGGCTCAGAATTGAAATTTACAGAAGCATACGATCGACTTGAGATCGACATGCGATCAATGGCTATACATGACTATTAGTGACTTTATTTGTTGGAAGCTATGAAGCACGGATACTTCAAATAGGGAGACGTATCCGTATCATATCCTTATCGGATACTGATACTCCTTGGATACTTACTGATACGTATCAGATACTTATTAAAAGTATCGGATACTTCTTAATTAATTTTGAAGTATCGGATACTTAGTTTTGAAGTATCGGATGCTTCAAGTCACATATTATCGGATACTTCTTAATTAATTTTGAAGTATAAAATGCTCCAAGTCATGTATTACTCCTTTTACAAAATTAGAATTGTATCATTTCTTGCATAACATCATAATATAATATAATTGCAAGGATAAATAGAATATTATTACAATACTTTGCTTAATTTTTTTTATAAAAATAACATAGTAAGCTAAAGTAATAGAATTCATCAAATTGACATATCTTCATTGTATCATGCATGTCCCCTATAACTACATAGAAATAAGGATTAATAAGATAATGTAACAATAGTAAAATTAAATATCAATAAATAAATAAGCAAATAAACTTGCATAGAATATTTTTTACTAGTGCAAAAGGAAAAAGAATAGGGTCAAGTTGTGGATTGTTTTGATATTATAATATCAACATATTAGACTTGATATCGAAATGAAATATTTATAAAACCTATTAAAAATTTAAAAACTAAACTAACTACTGGCTTAAATTAATATCTAATTCTTAAAGATTAGTATTTTGCGTTATAAAGTTCTGTGGTTTCTCAACATTCTTAAGCTTATGTGTAACTCATTACTAATAATTTATTTATTTTTTATTTTTTACAAACGTATCCTAGCCGTACCCATATCCTACTTTTTTAGGTTTTGTTGTATTGTCATATCCGTATCGTATCGTATCCTATCCGTGCTTTCTAGGTTGGAAGTAGTAAGTTATCCTCCATAGACTCCAAGAGATTATGAAGCAATGTCGGAAAGGATGGAACTGAGATTTTTCAAATATTCCTCAAATTAGCAAACAGAGGGTTCATGCAGTGTCTCAGGACTCAAAAAGTCAGTCCAAACCAAAGTGGCTTTGTCAATTTGGGTCATCCATTCTGTTCTGTAGCCTTCAATTTAGAACCAGTGCAGGCACTATTACTATTATGATGTCTATTGCTATCAATTTTCTTCCCTTAATCTCAGGTTTATATAAAAGAAAAAGGAGTAAATCATTAAAATCCCTAAATTTCTATATCTTGCTTGTTCTCAGCTCCAATTACCTTTAAATGCTGAAATTGAGAATACTATCTTGCTGCCTTTTTTCTCTCTTTTCTAGCACTAAACCACCACAGATCCCAAGGTTTAATACTGTTTTGGTTTTTGATAAGTAATCCCAAAGTTTTTAATACCCAAAACTAAAACCAATAAAATGTACAATACTTAAGCTTCAACATTCAAAGTCTGCATATTACAATATGCCTGCAACTTGATTGCCAAAGAAATATGCACTTCCACATATAATATTAATCCCACATTTCCAACTACACAGTTTTGAGCTATGAAGCTAGCTTAAGTTACAAAAATACAACACCCATGAGAATTCAGAGAAACATTTCAATATAATCTACTAATTCTCATATAAAACACTAAAAGCATCTCCAAGACTTCACCAATTTTTTCATCTAATTTGATTCCAAATTTGAGGAAAAAAACTTGATTTGATATGAACTACTCCAATCCTTTAATCCTTTTTTCATCAAATTCAAATTTGATGCGTTTTCAGTTTGATGAAAAAAATGAGTCCTTCGATTTGGTGAAAGGATTGGAGATTATTTTTTAGCACTTTTTCATCAAATTAAAATGAAAGAAAAGGTGTAGGTTTGGAGACGCTCTTAAGAAACAATTATCCTAAAGCATAATTTTCGAAATAAAAAATTAACAATTATACACAAGAAATTGAAAAGCATTTATTTGGTTCGAACCTCTCTCTCGAGCTTCGAAACCTTCTCGGCAAGCGCGGCTCGGTCCTTCCTCTCCATTGTCGTCTCGTCCAACAAGCCCGCCTCCCTAAACAGCCTCCAATCCTCCATAGCGAACTCTCCGAAGCCAAAACCCAATTCGCATATTAAAGCAAAGCGAATTGTCTTCGAATAATAAAAAAAAAAAACCCTAATTTGAAAATCACCGGAATGCCCTAATCTCCGGCGAGTTGTATATCTGATCAGCTTCGTATATAAAAGCACAAGTATCGGAACACAGAGTGGTGATGGCAGTCAGTCCTTTTTTCCAAAGGTGACTCAGCGTCTGTTTTGTTTAAATCACAGCGGAGAGATGCTTTTGAGATTGTTTTACTATTTGGGGAGTGTTTTGATAAGTAGATTAAAAATTAAAAAGTTAAAAAATTAAATTTTAATTAACTTGTCAAAATAATCATTTACTCTCGACTCTTTCTGGGTTGTCTCAAGGATGTTTGAGGTATTTTGATAACTGAGAGGGAATAAAAATAATTACAAGAATTATATGGGTCCTGACACTGTCACATGTGTATGACAATTATCAAATTCTTATCAAACACTCCATTAATGTTTTATGTTTTGTAAAACTCATAAGTATATGAAATCTTATCGATATAAAAGTCCTTCACAATCGGAGATTGTTTGGAATACGACTTCTGGAACATTCAAACTACTTATTAAGTAAGTCACTGGATATTATAAATAGGCAACACCTTCATGGGTTGAGGTAAGCAATTTCTCTCTATGAATTAGTCTATTAAATATTTTGATAATATTGGAGGACTGACTTGGGCGTCGGAGGGCCCTCGATTACAGCTGGGGGTGTTTTGTCTTACAGATAGCGATCGCGTGGTAGTGCTGATCATCTTCTTCATTGGATTTCTTTTATTATCAAATACGATAGTTTTTTTTTATATCCATACAATTGGCGCCGTCTGTGAGAACTGATTGAATTCAACCAAGAAGATGAATTCACAATTACTAGTGCCACAAGAGATAAACAAATAAGTTGTAAAAAATTATTTGGTTAGGCAACTTCAAATACTTTCACGTGGTGTAAGAGGGTCTAAGATGGAAAAGGAGCTTGGGATTTCAGTTTGTTCAAGAAAGGCCCCGCCATTGCCAAGCATCTAATTTGGCAATGTACCAGGCAATAAAAGATTGATGTCCATTGGGTGTGATGGACCTCACCATGATTGTTGTTGACAATAGTCCTACTCAACCTTGTTTAATGACCTCGGCATATGCGGTGATAAATCATGAGAGTTTTTCAGAATACATTATTTTGATCATGAAGATCTAGAAGATCAATTATATTGGATTTTTATTACTCTACAGATGAAGATATTTTATTGTGTATTGTGCTGAATTTTGATTATCTATGAAGCACGGAGTTTATGCATTATTATTCCAACCACAAATACATGGAAGATCAAATTATTATATCAGGTTTTTTATTATCTGAAAATATGAGTTTTTATACCAAACGTGGATGAAGACTATTATTTGGGTCAAATATGCTGAGATGGAATTTGTGTTTTATGGATCATGGGAGCAATATGAATTACGCTACCCTTTGGTTACAAATTTTATCTCTTTGCCAAGCTGGTTTGGGCAAGAGATAAGTCGACAAGTTTGACCGACTTGAAAAATCTTTATCGAGCGGGTTTTGCTTGGTAAAGTAGATTGACAGGTTTGACCAATTTTGAAAATTTTTGTCGAACAAAGTAGGTTGGCAGGTTTGACCAACTTGAAAAATCTTTGTTGAGCGGGTTTTGCTTGGTGAAATAGATTGGCTGGTTTGACCAATTTTGAAAATCTTTGTCGAGTAAAGTACGTTGACATGTTTGACTAACTTGAAAAATCTTTATTGAGTGAGTTTTGCTTGGTGAAGTAGATTGGCAGGTTTGACCAATTTTGAAAATCTTTATCGAACAAAGTAGGTTGGCAAGTTTGACCAACTTGAAAAATCTTTGTCGAGCGGGTTTTGCTTGGTGAAGTGGATTGGCAAGTTTGACCAATTTTGAAAATTTTTGTCAAGCAAAGTGGGTTGGCAGGTTTAACCAACTTGAAAAATATTTGTCGAGCGGGTTTTGCTTGGCGAAGTAGGTTGGCAGGTTTGACCAACTTTAAAAATCTTTGTCGAGCAGGTTTTGCTCAGCAAAGTAGGTTGACAGGTTTGACCAACTTGGAAAATCTTTGTCGAGTGGGTTTTGCTCGGCAAAGTGGGTTGACATGTTTGACCAACTTTGAAAATTTTTACAGAGTAGGTTGGTGGTTTGTCCAACAGTGGGATTCCTTGTCAAGCAGGTTTTCCTTGTCAATAAGCAAGTTGGTGTTTTAGTAGTTCCTAACAATATTAGGCATTCTTGGAATAAGTCTTAACAAGGTTATGCATTTTCGGAATAAGTCCTAACAAGGTTAGGTATTCTTGAAATAAGTCCTAACAAGGCATTTTCGAAATAAGCCCTAACAAGGTTAGGTATTCTGGGAATAAGTCCTAGCAAGGCTAGGCATTTTCGGAATAAGTCCTAACGAGGTTAGGTATTCTTGGAATAAGTTTCAGCAAGGCTAGGCATTTTTAGAATAAGTCCTAATAAAGTTATGCATTTTAGAATAAGCCCTAACACCTATGTATGGTTTTAGCTAGGCATTATTACACAGCTATTTTTATTAGAACAATAGAAAGCTTCCACTCTTTCACTAGGTTCAAAGACAATGAAAGCTTGGGGACAATTGAGAGGGAATAAAAATAAATGCAGGAATTATATGGGTCCCGACACTGCCACGTGGTGTAATTATAAATTATAATGTGTATAACAGTTATCAAATTATTATCAAACACTGCATCAGTGTTTTATGTTGTGTAAAACTCATCAGGATATGAAATCTTATCGATATAGAAGTCTTTCACAACCGGAGATTGTTTGGGATATGACTTCTGGAACATTCAAACTACTTGCTAAGTAAGTCACTAGATATTATAAATAGGCAACACCCTCACTGGTTGAGGTAGGCAATTTCTCTCTATGAATTAGTCTATTAAATATTTTGATAATATTGAAGGACTGACTTGGGCGTTGGAGGGCCCCCAGTTACGGTTGGGGGTGTTTTGTCTTACAAATAGCGATCGTATGGTGGTACTGATCATCTTTTCCATTAGATTTCTTTATCATCAAATACGATATTTTTTATTTTTTTTTTTATGTCCGTACAACAACGTTATCTTTTCTTCTTTTCTTTTTTTAAAATTTTTTATTTTTATATATATGCTCTGAGAGTTAAATTTTTAGTCAATTTTTTTTTTTATAAATTATCACATTATTTTTTATTTTTTTATATGTTTTTTTTTAATTTTTTTTATAAAGGTCAACTAAAATATTCAATTTCTATATGTGGCTTATTATATTTGAAAATAGGTAAAATTGCTGAATTTTTTTTTTTTTTTAACGATATTAGGTAGAGGTGTGTGGGGGTTCAGTGCGGTTAATTTTGTAAATAATTGTACACAGAAACTAAATATGTTGGCTTGCTGCTTCACATAATCGAAACAAACCATTACAACAGGAAAATCAAATCAAATCGTGATTATCGGTTCAACTTGATTTAGTGCGGTTTGAAGCTTTTATTTGATCTATTTTTAGTGGAATTTATGAATGGTTATTTTTTCTCGCCTCACTCCGCCCCACATTTCCACTCCACATCACATAGATTTTTCCCACCCTCAATAGAAAGTAAGGAAGGGACGAGTTTTTCTTCCTTTACCCTGTTCTACTCAACCTATCTACTCAACCTACCCGATTATATTTATTAAATATATTTTTATATATATTGTGGGGATATAATTTTTGAATGACAACACGTGGCCGAGGTGGCACCGAAGTACCAGTCGAGGTACCACGTGCCCTGGTCATGACGTCTAGATAATCTCGGATAATCTCGGCTAAGCCGAGGTTATCTACTGTAACAACCCTCACCACTGTTTACCGATTAACTACTGATTACTGCTAAACTGAGACTGATTATGAAAACTAATTGAACCGACTGAAATACTGAACTAACTGATTGAATGCGCTAGTTTAAATGCATATCTATCTGTTGACTGTTAAACTTATCTGTCCATGTTTTATGTTTTAAATTGCGAATTAAAGGCCTTATCGGCGACCGAATCTGAAATCGATTGATGTTTTATGATCATTAGAATTTATAAGATTTTATGGCATATTTATCCAAAATGTGATTTAGTGTGATTAGATTAGATTAGACAATGTAAAACACATAAGTTGGTTTTATCTACCAAAATGCCATTGTGAGTGGGCCACTACCTTAGACCATATTTGAGCCTTATTACACTCATTCATACACATTTCATCAGCTCATTTCTAAGCACAACCAACCATTGAGAGAGAGAGAACTAAGAGAGTTGATTTTCATCTTGTTATACTTGGAAATTGAAGGAATTGAAGAGAGTATTGCAAAATTGAGCTCCTAGACCTTTAATTCAAGACATAAGGTAGAGCTTTTACCTTCTTGTGTTTAATTTGAGTTACTTCTAGCATGTTTTAGAGGATTGTTGAAGATTAGAGCCAAGATATGGCCTATAATGTTGAATTGAAGCTCATTCCATGCATGCATGTTTATATCCTTGCATTTGGATGTTGACTTCATGGCAATTGGTGCATATATGTTCATGTTTATGTTAAAGTCCATGAATTCATCTTGTTTTTGGAACAATTGGCTCATCAGAGCAATTATTTGAAGCTTGAAAGTTGTTTAAGTCTTGCATGTCCAATTGAGGTCATGTTCATGAAAATTGTTTGAAATTGGGTTTAATTGAACTACCTTTGGGCTTTGATTTCTCAAATTGATCTTTGAAACATTTTATATTATGAGTTTTGAAGTGTTTTCCAGAAATTTAGCCCAAAAGGATCGAATTTGGTACATTGAAACTTGATTTTGAGCTTGAAGTTCGAATCTGAAAATTCCAGATTTTGAACTCACGCTCGAGCGGGGTGACTGGCGCTCGAGCGTGAAAATCGTGCTCTCAGCATTTTGTTGTGTTTTGAATTCCGCTCGAGCAGGGTAATTTACGCTCGAGCGGGACATTGTGTATCACGCTCGAGCGGGTGTCGAGCGCCCAATCGAGCGTGAATTTCACCTATCCAGCACTTTTGCTGTTTTGCAGTACGCTCGAGCGGGTAAGTCTACGCTCGAGCGAAAACCTTTGTCTGCATGTCCGCTCGAGCAGAGTAACCTACGCTCGAGCGGGACCCTTGTTTTCTAAAAATTCTGAAAATGCTTTTAAAGTGCATCTTTGCATCCTCATCCCATCCTAGGCATTCTTCGGCCTAGTTTAAGCATCTTAATGAGGATATAGATGTATAACCACACCGAGGTAAATTAAGGATTAAGTTATTATTTTCCCAACTGTGTAGCTTAGTGTGTGTTCAATCTGTAACTGTGTAGGGTTGGCATCTGAGGACGTGCTCTAGCTTAACTGTAGCCCAGAACTCTGTGAGTAACAACTGTGTAAAGATATGTTCAAATATGAATATCTTCTGAATGGTTAAACTGTATTGTTTCTGAATTGATACTGTTAACTGAATGAATGTATGTCCTCTATTCTGAACTATATTGTGGCATCCTTAGCAACTACTGTTACTGTTACTGCTACTGTTACAGAGATCTCTGTCAGTTCCTATCTTGGAACTTCTGTTTACTGTTATGATGGCCATCACTGACTGTTCGGTCTTTTAAGACCTACTGTTTACTGTACTGCTATGCTAATGGATGTACCACATATGACTGTTATGACTGATTGACTGAAATACTGAGTTAATGAACTGTTTTCATTACTGTAAGGACATTCATTCTTAACCTCTTTACGCATTATGTTATTCACTGGGCTTTAGCTCACTGCTCATATATATATGTAGGTGTTCAGGCACCAGACCGGAGCTAGGAGCGTGGGTTAGACTCCCTTTTGTCCAAGCCAACTACTGTGCCTCACTGCGAGGTTCCGAGCCCGTTCAAGCTACGACTTTGGGGTGTTTTAGTTTCCTCTCCCTTCTGTTCTGTTTTGTATAGACTGTTACTGTACTGTTTTAACAGGGATTAAGTCCCTGTCCTGAATGATTGTAAATGTTGTACATACTGTTTTGAACTGATTGTATATATGTATGAAAAGTGTTTTTGCATATAGACTGTCACAGCTCATTGGACATTATTTAAATTACTGTTTTGGCTTCCGCCAGCCCCTGTACTCTGTTTTACTGTTCTACTGTTAAACAGGCATTCGGTAATCACGGATTACTGGTCGGTTACGGTACTAAACCCATAGGCGCGAGTTTGGGTCGTGACATCTACGAAGATACCGGAATCCGGGATAAGTGGATAAGGGACAAGAGTCTTAGAATGAGAGAGGACTTCAGTTTGGATAAAGATAAGACTCTTAGAAAGTTTATCCCTATCTAACTGGGAGTCCAAGATTAACATTGAGGCAGAGTCCATTGAAGCTAGGCTTCTATTGGGATTAGGTCAGTATTGGCTATAAAAGAGAGGCACCATCGTGGGTCTAAGGTATACTTTTAATATTCTGAATAATGAGTTAAGCACTTTCGCTATCTTTGAGAGATAACTGACTTGATCGTCGAAGTGCCCCCTGGTGGACGAACCATCGCCGGAATCTCTTCTTTCTGTGACAGGTCGTTCGGGTTTAATCTATTATGCCGGTGCTCTCCAACTAAGTACTAGTTTGGCAGTGTGGTCAGAAATTGACACACACAATTTGGCGTCGTCTGTGGGAAAGAAAGAAGAATAGATAGCCAACAACGGACAGAAAGAGAAGGTTGGGGACGACATCCCTATTGGAAGTGGTAAGCACATTGACCCTAATGTGGAGGAAGGTGACTGCAACGAAGAAACTCAGGATCAGAATCCTAGAGAAAAGTCGGCCAAGAGGGCGACGTACCAAAGAAATCAAACTGAAGCGGGTATTATAACGAGGATGACCTCCAGGTATGGAAAGATAGATGCCTACGGAGGGACGGCGAGATGAAGGGAATGACAAACAAGTTGGCGGACCTGCAAATAGTCGTCAATTTCATGATGCAGAACAACGTCATGCAGCCACTGTTCCCATTACAAAATACACCGATTCCAGCGGCCAAGAAAGATGCCCGAAAAGGGGGGTAAAAAACAGTCCCTACAGTCCCCCAGCACACCAGGACCGAAAAACACTCTCACCGACCTTCCAGGGAGGTCGGGCAAGGAGAGTCAAGAAGGGAAGAATCTAGGAGGACGTATCGCACCAAGGAAGCTGACCCCAAAGAACATCGGTATGTTCAAGGGCAGGAGCTGTGCTTCGACGCAACTAATGGGGAAATGTCCAAAAGGACACATAATGAAACTGGAGTAGTGCACCGAAAAGGCTGAAGTCAGGAGATAGCTGAGCTCCTGGACAGACCAAGGAGGATCTAAGGGATTACCTATAGAGGAAGCAACAAGATGCCGAGGTAACTTCCCCGGTCAAGCCGAGAACGCCATTCTCAGTAGAATTGGACAAATTCGAAGCCCTGAAGAGGTTTAGCATGTCGAGATTCCAAATTTACAACGGTAAGTCAGACCCCAACTTTCACGTCGGTTTGTACTTGAACTCGATGGCATTGTACACCGGGAACGAGCCGTTACTTTGCAAGGTGTTCCCCTCATCCTTTGGAGAAATTGCATCGGACTGGTTTCACAAGTTGTCGAAAGGAACTGTAAAAACCTGGGAAGGCCTGGCCGAGATGTTTGTGGCCAGGTTCCTGACAAACAAGTTACAACCATTGAAGGTGGACGCCCTGATGGCCTTGAAAATCCGCGAGGACGAAAGCCTTAGGGCCTATGCCAAAAGGTATTATGAGGTATTCAACCGAATACCAGGATACAAACGGCCTAAAAGATGATTGTCTGCTTCAAAAATCATTGGCAAAGACACTGCAAAAAAGTATGGAGGAACTCTAGAATTGAGAAGTATGCGAAGGCCGAGGAAGACACGCCGGGGACAAAGGCATTGAAACAAAAGAAGAGAAACGGCTCGCCGAAGCGAGGCCGAGGTAACACTGGGTACAACAAGCAAGAGACAAGATTAAGGGCTACACAGGCAGTCACAACCGTATTCCGAATCCCAATTTACAAATTCTTAGAGAAAATCTAAAATCAGCCCTATTACAGAGCACCAGTAAGGATTTCGGGCGAATTTATGGGAAGAAGCCTTGGCAAGCACTGTGTTTACCACAATGAAGATAGGCATCTGACTCAAAGGTGCAGAGTCCTGAAGACACATCTAGAAGACCTGGTAAGACAATGTCATTTAAGGGACCTTGTAGATGAGGCCAGGACAAGGGAAGAGCAAGCAAGACTGCCTCAGGCACCAGCGGCACCGCCTCCTCCAGCACCACAACCGCAGGCAGGCGGACCTCGAGTGATCAATGTGATTCACTCGAAGGTCAATGAGAACGAAATATGTGGGGAGACTCAGAAGGTAAAACATTTGCAGCATGTGTACTAGGTTCGACAGAAAAGACCTAGATCAGACGAGTGTCAGGGACCAGTGGTGTCCTTTACTGAAGACGACCTAGAGATGGTACAGCATCCACACAACGATTCTTTAGTAATATCACTCCAGATTGGAGAAGGCCAAGTGAAGCGTATCTTAATTGACCAAGGCGGCTCTTGTGATAATGTTAGGTGTTACAAGGAGCCTGGCCTATTGGTCTTCACCAAGATGATCCGGGGCAGTCCAATGGCCTAATGGTCGAGTTTAACGGGACGCCAACATGGCCCTTGGGAGCAACAAGTTTGGAAGTGCAGGCTGGCACCAAAAAGGTGAAAACAGAATTCACAATAATTGACATTTCCTCCCCTTACAATGTTATCCTGGGAAGGCCATGACTATATGCAATAGGGGGTTGTTCCCTCAACATTGCACCAGTTGTTGCGGTTTCCAACAGAGCATGGAATTGAGGAGGTTAGAGGGGATCAAGTGCAGGCAAAGAATTGCCCTATAGCAGCAATGAAATCCACCTGCAACATATGAGAAGCAGAAGCAGTAGAGATCGAAGATGAGGACATGGAGGTCCTTGAGGACGTCGGCAAGGAACCAACCGAGAAAAGTGAGGAAGCCTTGAAGAAGATCTTAGTCCAGCAGGGGGATGAAGAACGCTTCTTCCTCCTCGGCTCAGGCTTGGCCAAGGAAGAGGAAAGGGAATTAGAAGCATTCTTGAGAGCAAATCTAGAGGTGTTTGCATGGACACCATACGAGATGTCTAGCATTGACCCCGAGGTCACTTGCCATAGACTGAATGTGGACAGGTTGGCCAAACCTGTCATCCAGTGAGCAAGGAGGTCGACATTAATGTATGTTGAGGCAGTAGAAGAGGAAGTGGACAAACTTCTGGAGGCCAGAGCCATTCGAGAGGTAAATTACCCAACATGGTTGTCAAACACTGTGGTTGTGAAGAAAAAGAATGGGAAGTGGAGGGTCTGTGTGGACTTCACCAGCCTGAACAAGGCTTGTCCCAAAGACAGTTTCCCACTACCTAAGATCGACCAATTGGTGGATGCCACTTCAAGGCATGGAAGGATGAGCTTCCTGGATACATGCAGGGGGTACTATCAGATAGCAATGTACCCCCCAGATGAGGAGAAGACTGCATTTATCACCCCAAAAGGGCTGTATTACTACAGAGTAATGCCCTTTGGGTTGAAAAATGTAGGAGTAACCTACCAGAGACTGGTGACTAAGATGTTCAGACATCTAATTAGCAAAACTGTAGAGGTATACATAGATGACATGGTCGTGAAAACCAAAGAACCTGAGGGTCATCTGGAAGACTTAAATGCAGTTTTCGACATCCTTAGAACATATTGGCTCCAACTCAATGCATCGAAGTGTGCATTTGGAGTTGGGTCTGGTAAGTTCTTGGGATACTTGGTAACTAGAAGGGGTATTGAGGCAAGCCCAGATCAGATCAAAGCCATCTTAGAACTAAAGAGCCCAACATTGACAAAACAAGTGCAGATGTTAACTGGAAGGGCTGCAGCCCTGAACAGATTCATAAGTAGAAGCTCTGACAAGTGCAAACCTTTCTTCAGCTTAGTGAAGAAAGCCACAGACTTCTTGTGGACAGAAGAGTGCGCAGCTGCCTTGACTGACTAGAAGAAGTATTTGACCACAGCTCCAGTTCTCTCAAATCCAGTACCTGGAGAGGAGTTGTTCTTATACTTGGCAGTTTCAGAGCATGCAGTGAGTGCAGTAATAGTCAGAGAAGAAAATGGAGAGCAAAGGGCAGTTTACCATGTAAGTAAAACCCTGGCAGATGCAGAGACCGGATACCTACCCTTGGAGAAGTTAACACTGGCTTTAGTAATGGCTTCCAAGAAGTTAAATCATTACTTTCAAGCCCACAAAATTGTGGTGTTAACTGAACATCCTTTGAGGTCCCTGTTACAGCAAGGAGATCTGACAGGAATAATAGCCAGATAGGCAGTGGCTTTGGGCCAATATGACCTGGAATTCAGACCCAGGACAGCAATTAAAGGTTAATCTTAACCGACTTTGTGACCGAATTCACACCAGACGCTGTTATACATCGGGCTCCGTTGAGCCGAGGTATACAACGTCCAAGTGAGCAAGGAAAAACCCAGCAGGGGACAGTAGAACAAATGAAGGAAGAAAAGCTCAGGCCCTGCAGTATTTATATCGGCAACTCATTTCGACTGTTTGTTGTGGGAGTTCAAACCGACAAGGAGCGGGGGCAGGAATAGTGCTAGTATCTCCAGACGGGCAGATATTGGAGCAATCCATTCGTTTGGGGTTTAAGGCTTCAAACAATGAAGCAGAGTATAAAGCACTAATCGCAGGATTAAAGCTGGCAGTTGCAATGGAAGCTGACGAGGTAATAGTCTTCTGTGACTCCCAACTTATAGTCAACCAGGCAACATGGGAATATGCAGCCTCAGATGAAAGGATGTCGGCCTATGTAAAGGAAGTGGGCAGACTAGTAGCCTTATTTCAAAATTGCCGACTACAACAGGTTAGCCGAGATGACAACAGTCATGCCGATGCTCTGGCCAACCTGGCTAGTGCAATGAAGCCCGGAGAGGCAAGAACGATAATGGTTGACTACTTGTCAGGTCCAAGCATAGAACCACTGAACACAGAACGTGAAGCAATGTGTGTGGAAATGGGACCAAGTTGGATGGATGCAATAATAGTATTCCTTAGAGATGGGAAGCTGCCAGATGACCGTAAAGAAGCGCACAAGATCAGACTTAAGTCGGCAAGATTCAGTTTGACAGCAGAAGGATATTTCTACAAAAGATCTTTTACTGGACCCCTTCTGAGGTGTGTGCATCCTGCACAAGTTGAAGATTTTTTGTACGAGATACATGAAGGGGTATGTGGAAGCCACGTTGGGGGCAGGTCACTTGCTCATAGGGCCATTACTCAGGGGTATTGATGGCCCTACATGCAGAAAAATGCTGAAGCCTATGTCAAGAAGTGTGAGAAGTGCCAGAGGTTTGCACCTTTGATACATCAACCAACAACAAACTTGAACCCGGTGTCCAGTCCTTGGCAATTTGCCCAATGGGGCATGGATCTTGTTGGAAAACTGCCCCAAGCAACTGGACAAAAGAAGTACCTGCTGGTAGCAACAGATTACTTCACTAAATGGGTAAAAGCTGAACCCCTTGCAAAGATTCAGGACGTTGATGTAAAGAACTTCATCTGGAAGAACATCATCACCAGGCTTGGGATCCCAAGTGCAATAATAGCTGACAATGGTACACAGTTTGACAATAAGCTAATCAAGAGCTTCTGTGCAAAGTACAAAATCAAGAACTATTTCTCTACCTCAAGCTTTCCCTAAAGTAATAGTCAGGCAGAAGCCTCCAATAAGGTTATATTAGATGGGATCAAGAAGAGGCTGCAAGCAGCAAAGGGAAAGTGGATGGATGAGTTGCCCAGTGTACTCTGGGCATATCGGATTACGCCGAGAAGATCAGCTGGGGAGTCCCCATTTGTCATGGCCTATGGCACAGAAGTAGTCATTCCATTGGAGGTCGGCATCCCAGGGATCAGAACCCAGGGATCAGAACCCAGGGAGTAGAAAATGGGACCAATGAGGCATTCTTGGCCCGAGATCTGGACTTGCTAGAAGATAGAAGGGAGAAAACATCAATTCAGCTGGGGGCATACCAGCAGCAGCTTGCCAGGGCTTATAATAAGAAGGTCAACCCAAGAGAGTTCCAAGTTGGTGACCTCGTCCTGAGAAAGGTCGTCGGCAACAAGAAAGATCCCAGAGAGGGCAAGCTTGGCCCGAATTGGGAGGGATCCTATAGAATCATCTCGGTCTTAGGCAACGGGGCATATCGGCTTGAGGATAGTGAAGGCAAAGAGTTGTCAAGACTCTGGAATACTTGCAATCTGAAGTTTTTCTATTATTAGATTTTCTTGTTTTTTAAGCTTTCTTTTGTTTTGTTATTAGCCGAAGTAATAATAAAGTTTTAGCTTGATTTTTTTAAAACATGTGCAGTATGATTGATAAGATACTTGACGATGTCTCTAAGCGAAACATGACAAATAACTTAGACTTATTATATGGCAGAGTTCCTACTTGCATATAATAGAGTTGAACTAAGTTGGCGATGTTTCTGATTGAAACATAACGAATAACTTAGACTTATTATATGGCAGAGTTTCTACTTGCATATAATAGAGTTAAACTAAGTTGGCGATGTTTTTGATTGAAACATGACGAATAACTCAGACTTATTATATGGCAGAGTTTCTACTTGTATATAATAGAGTTGAACTAAGTTGGCGATATTTCTGATTGAAACATGACGAATAACTTAGACTTATTATATGGTAGAGTTCCTACTTGCATATAATAGAGTTGAACTAAGTTGAATTAACCTGAACTTGTCATATCGGCAGAATTAGAAATAGATTGAAGCTAAGTGCATGTCAGTCAGATTAACAAAGAGGCCGATCTTTGTTCGAATCTGACCTCGACGACAAGTTCAAAAGCCATATGCTTAATGAGAACCCAAGTAGAACTTAGGTTCACATTAGGGAGCAGAGAGTTAGAGAATGGTACTTGGAAGTCGGAATTTACAAACTAAGACTGGTTTAACACTTGTTGAAATTTTAAGAAAAATTTACAAGTTGAAGTTAATCCGAGGTTATGTTCAAGGAAGATTGGTTTAAACACTTGTTGAAATTTTTAGAAAAGTTTACAAGTCAAGCCAAGGTTGTATTGAAAGAAGTACTTACGAACTTGTCGAGATAAACCGTTGGTTTGTATAATCGAGGTATATCACCCCGAGAAGATTACACAGTTAAGGTGTATGAAGAAGACATGCAAATTATTCTAAGTATAGAGTCATATAAAGAAGACAAACATTCAAGCATTCAGAAGAGGAAGTTGTATTTACATTCAAAGAAAGGGCACTTCGGCTTACGAAAGGATTACTTGTACAGATTACAAAAAGAAGGCACATCGGCCAAATTAAAGATTGTTTCAAGAGCAAAAAAGTACAAATTACTGAAGAAAAACATCAAAGACTAGACTATTCAGCATCAGCATTGGTTTGGGGCTCGAAGGACATTTGAGAACTCTTCTCGGCGGCCTTCTCAGCCGCGAGCTCGGCGTCGATCTCTTTGAGAGTTTGGTCGAGGCTCTTGCCGGCGACAGGCACGTCTGATGTTGTCCTTTCAGGAGTGGCATCTTTGGAGACCTCACCCTCCTCATCCTGAGACAAGTACACGCCTTGTTCATTCAGAGTAGGGACTTGGCCCCAGCAGCTTCCTTCTTCTTCTTGACCAAAGCTTCTCCTCAGACTCGGAATCGTCTTCGGATTGGCTTGGAGTAGGGGGGAATGGCAGGAGGAGGTCGCCAGCATTCTTGAGGGGGGAGTCCTCAGAGACATCTAGCTTTTTGAGAGCAGCCATCCAACCAAGGGTGAAACCCTTGTTGCATGCCCGCTTCACTTGTTTTTTGTAGTCCTCCTTGACGTCGGCCGCCCCCTCGGCGTACACCTTTTCATCGGCGGCCTTGATCTCGGCCTCTTTTGTGGCCAAGGCATCCTAGAGTTCTTTTTGGGCCTCGGCCATCTTTGCCTCTGCTTCTTTCTTCTTGGCCTCAGAGACCTTGGCAATGGCCTCAGCAGCATCTGCTTTTTCCTCGGCCTCATTTCTAGCTTTTTTGGCTTCCTCGACCTGGTCTGTTAAAGTCTTCATCTTGGCCTTAGCCCTGTTAATGGCCCTTTGCAAGCTAGCAGCCTCCTTGGTTTTATCTGCCAACTCCTTCTTAATGTTAAAGGCTTGCATTGCAAAGGAGTGGCAGTGCTAGATCGCCTAGAAGAAAACAAAAACAAAAGTTAGTAAAAAAATTTCTAAGTGTGGAAAAAATAAAGAAAGAAAAATACCAAGCAAAGGAACTTACTTGTACGGAGCGATGCAACATCAAAGCTGTGGAGAAGTGGTTTGGAAATACTCTTCAGATCTTGGGAGACGCTAGCGATCCTCAGCTAGTCACCTGAAAAGATACAAACACTCCGGTCGGGGATGCCGGAATTAGCACTCCGACGGACAAGTCAGTTCAGACACTCAAGACAGCTTGTTTTCTAAGTTAAGTGAAGTGATTCTTACATACCTTTCTAAATCTTTGGTTCTCGTATTTATACTTGCTTTTTGGGCCTCGGGGCCTGAGCCTACTTTTATCCCATTCCCTCTTTTATGAATTCGGAGCTACTGACCTCTGGCTATTCGGCATTCCTAACGTATTCGGCATCCTAGCCACGCAATATGGAGCCGAATAATGTCTGATTTCTGGGGTACGCACCTTCCGACTCTTCTATTTATTCGGCTCCCACAATTGCCTCCCAAGCACTTTACCAATGACAGTTGGCTAGAGTGCTTGGTTCTGAATTTCGAAAAGTCAGAGCCAAAATTCGGCAGTTGGCCTCATCCTCATGCGGATATCTAAGCGCACCCCTTTCGGTTGTCGTGTCGACTTCCCGCCCCCTCGTACGTGTCTATTTATTGCGATTTAAAATTTTAACGTCCTTTCAAGTATGTATTTTATGACGCTCGTCGCTGGATTGCCTTTTGAATCGTCCCTGCAACTCTCTTCTCCGATATCCTCTTCGTCCTTTGTAAGTTCTCTCTTCCTTGCTTCGAAGACTCTTCCTGGTTTATTCCTTCCTTGGCATATTCTTATAAACTGTAGGGTATGGCGAAGCATTTAAAAGACCTTCTCTCGTCAGATCGAATTGCTGGCTTTAAACGTCATTTCTCCATTCCTGATGATGTCCGTCTGTCGCTTGTGGCAGACGGCACTCTTGATGTGGAGAGGGAGGACAAAACCACGATTGTCTTCCCTCTTTTGTCAATCGCAGAGGGTGGAGTCCGTTTTCCCCTTCACCCGTTTCTTAGGGCTGTGCTTCGCCATTGGGGTTTAATCCCTTCCCAACCCAATGTGAACTTCTTTAGAATTATAATGGGGGTTATAGCGCTCAACGTCGCCTTAGAATTAACCTTGGCATTCCAGCCATCCGGCATTGCTATGCCTTGGCTAAGTCTTCTGGTCGGCACGGGCGTTTCTTCCTTAGGGCCAAGGATATCGACCATCAGCTGATTACTATGCTTTCCAGTTCTGGGAAACGAGTTGATGATGTTATGGTCGTTGTCCAGGTAACTGGGAATTTGGCGAAGGGAAGGATCACGTCGACCCTATTCCTAGACGGAGGGGCGAGCCAGGTGGCCGATTGCCTTCTCGCTTTTATTATTTGTTCATTTTTGTTGTAAAGCCTCTTCTTTGAAATGTTACGGCTTGGCTTGTGCAGGGAACGATTTGAAGAAAGTCCTGTCTTCAACTGACGACGCCGTTCTTTCGGATATCAAAGTCGCGCTCAAGTATTTCGGCCGTCGAAGTCTTCAGAAACAAGGGAGGGCGGCCCACGTTCTGCTTCGTTACGAGCCGACATATACGACCTTCTCGGCGGCGGAAAATATCCCGGTTCCGGAGGGTGAAGATTCTCTTATCGCTCTTATTTTGTCCGACTTCAAAAACTTGAGGCAGGTTGGTTTTGAAGGGTCTGATTCGGAGCGGGATGTAGCTAATGTTACCGAATCAGATCAGTCCGAAACTGAGTCTGACGAGGTATTGAATTCGGCCGATACTTCATCCACTTCGGGCCGAGGGGATCTTTCACTTGACGGCGTTTTTCATGGCTTAGAGGATCTTCCCGCCGCAGGCCTCGAAGACATGGCCGGGTTAAGCCTGACAAAACTTGCCAGGAAGGCGAATGCGGAAAGGTTGGCCGCGCGGCGGAGAGCAGAGGCCCTTCCGTCTGAAGTACCACCCGCCACCGAATCTCAACTCTCCCTGCCTGTTAGCGAATCAGAGTCCTTGCGCGTTATTGAGGTGGAGATGGCAAAAAATAGGAATGCCGAATCTACTTTGATCGTGCAGGCCGGCCAAGAAGTTGAGGAAGAGGCATAGAAACGCCCTGCTGAGTTTGAGGCCGGCTCAGAAGAACAAGGCAAACGTCCTCGATTAGAGGGATCGAATGTGATCGTTCCTTTTGTCATTCAGCCGATGATAAAAAACATGCCAGTTTCTTCTGATGCTTCGACGCTTAAAGATCCAGAAGTCGCATTCAGCTTGGCTACGTCCGTGTCGTTGCCGTCTGATATGGAGGCTTTCCGGGTGGAAACAGATCTGAATGCGACAGCACTAGCCGCCCAATCGGCACTTTTGGTACGTATTCGGACTTTGCTTCACTTAATCCAAATACTGTTGAAGTTATGGTTTTAAATTCTTGTTTTGCAGACCGTCGGAAGGATAGCCGATATGGGCCGTCGCCATCGCGACGCCGTCAAACAGATTGGTCGTTTACGAAAGGAAGTTGAGGGCCAGAGGAGAAGGGCCGAGGTCGAAGCTTTGAGGGCGAACAAGGAAGCCTCAAGGGCCGAGGCCGAGATGGAGAGGGCTCGTAGCGCGGATCAATTGAGATCGGATGCCGAGAAGAAGGCGGACGCGAGCGAAGATGCGCTCAAATTGGCCCAGAAGGCGGTCTCCAAACTGGAGGCTGAATTGGCTGAAATGAAGGCGGCGAAGGAAACAGCCGACTCGGAGTCTTCCAAAGTATTCGAGGCCGGGAAAAATGCTGGACTCGCCGAGTATTTTGACCAAGTCCCCAAGTTTGAAAATCGGGGATTCAAACATGGCTGGCACAAAGCCCTTGCTGCTGCTAACACTTCATTGATTATGCCAATACCATATGAGCAAGTGGATGTTGAGCCATTGGAGTCTGATTCCGATGACTGATCTGGGCGACTGACATAGTTTTTAGGATGTCGAATGTATTTTTACAGTTTTAATTTGGTATTTTTCATGTGTTGCTACAGTCATATTCATGTGTTGCTACAGTCATAGTTGTTTTTTGCTAGACGTTTTCATGCGGGCTTGTAGCTTTTTGTTTAGTAATTTGCGTATATAAAATTTCATGAGTTGTGCTCAACTTGCTAAGGAAAATGTTGTTGATGAATGATATTGCTTTCGGTTATGGTTAGATCGGCTGCTTAGCTTAGGTATTTGGCTGACCAGATTAGTAAATCTGCCATTGCCTTAGGCAGACCAGATTAGTAAATCTGCCCTTGCCTTAGCTAGGGCGCGAGCTTGCGAAGCCGAATGGGCCTAACTCGTGGGCTGGCTGAGGCACAGATTGATCGGCGCTTGCGCTTGAAAACATGGCCGACCAGATTAATAAATCTGCCCTTAGCCAGGGCGCGAGCTTTCGAAGCCGAATGGGCCTAACTCGTGGGCTGGCTGAGGCACAGATTGATCGGCGCTTGCGCTTGAAAACATGGCCGACCAGATCAGTAAATCTGCCCTTGCCTTAGGCAGACCAGATTAGTAAATCTGCCCTTGCCTTAGCCAGGGCGCGAGCTTGCGAAGCTGAATGGGCCTAACTCGTGGGCTGGCTGAGGCACAGATTGATCGGCGCTTGCGCTTGAAAACATGGCCGACCAGATTAATAAATCTGCCCTTGCCTTAGCCAGGGCGCGAGCTTGCGAAGCCGAATGGGCCTAACTCGTGGGCTGGCTGAGGCACAGATTGATCGGCGCTTGCGCTTGAAAACATGGCCGACCAGATCAGTAAATCTGCCCTTGCCTTAGGCAGACCAGATTAGTAAATCTGACCTTTGCCTTAGCCAGGGCGCGAGCTTGCGACGCCGAATGGGCCTAACTCGTGGGCTGGCTGAGGCACAGATTGATCGGCGCTTGCGCTTGAAAACATGGTCATCGAGATTAATAAATCTGCCATTGCCTTAGCCAGACCAGATTAGTAAATCTGCCCTTGCCTTAGCCAGGGCGCGAGCTGGCCTAGCTCGTGGGCTGGACAATTGTCATCCGACTTTTGGCGTTTGGGATTACTGACGTTGCCTCGGGAGAGCTGCATACATTGAAGGATAAATGGGGCGGGTGCACGCCAGAGGCCCTACTCATTTCCATTCAGGCAACTTGGGAGGGACGAAGATTGACTGAATTAGACGCCGCAATGAGTCGCAGTAGCGAGCCTACGCGTACAGGAAGAAGAACGTCCAAGGATCGGGAAACACAGCAGCCTCTTAGTCGTCGAAGCAGATCGCCCCGAAAGGACAGGCAACAACGGGGAAATTCTCCGCGCCCGCGACCGAAAATCGAGCCTGAGGCGACGCCACGACCGTTGAGTTTTGCGGTTTTTGTGAGGAATAGACCAATGACGGAGGCGAATTCTATCATTAAAGACCTAGGTGTGGCAGTCGAGTTCGCTCGACAGATATTCCCGCCGGAAGTCCAACAATCGATGGTCGGACGTCCAGATTTCAAAGTATTTCGAGACGGCATACATGGGGCTGTGAAAGGACTATATACTGCTTACGAAGTCGGCATGCGTCTGCGGGAAGCGCGACGTGACAGTGAGAAAAAGGACGAAAGGAATCGCAGTCTGGAGATTCGCGCGGAAAAGGCTGAGCGTGAGCTTCGGGAGCTGAAAAGTGTTCAGACGAGCGCGTCGGTGACGGCCGGTCAATCTAAGTTGGTCGTCGAGGAGAGAGTGACTCAACGGTCCTCTGGTTATGAAAAGGGATTTCAGGACGGCCTGAAGCCCGGGATAGAGAAGGCCAAACAAGACCTCGCCGAGGAGGTCTGCCGATGTGAAAATCGTGGATTCAAGCACGGTTGGATTAAGGCCCTTCAGACTGAAAAAGCTCTCGAAGCTGTGGGCATCGATTCGGCCTCCCCCCTGTATCATCGTCATCACTTGCCCTATTCCGATTTCGAAATTGAGAAGAGCGACGATGAGGGTGCCGAATAAGTAGATTTTGGAACGCGAGAAGACTTCGCGCCGAACAAATAGAATTTCTTTTATTTTCAACGTTTGTATTTGGTCTTGAAATGTTATGTGCTTAATTAAACGTATTATTTCAACTTACTGGCAAGTTTTGTGTTGCGTGGCGTAAATGTTTAAACATGCATTGACCGGCTTGAATTAAGAACAATTCTCAGTGAATATTTATTCGGCCAGTGAAGTGGTCCGAATGCATCTCAGAAAGGCTCCGAATCCGGAGACTATTTTGGCCAATCGTGATATCCACGAAGGGCGCTCCGAATTCGGAGCTTAATCGGCCTTAAGAGGCTTAATCGGCCCTAGGGTGTCATGCACCAAAAGGGGCTCCGAATCCGGAGACTATTTTGGCCAATCGTGATATCCACGAAGGGCGCTCCGAATCCGGAGGCTTAATCGGCCTTAAGGTGTCATGCACCAAAAGGGGCTCCGAATCCGGAGACTTTATTTTGGCCGGAAGGCTTAATCGGCCCTAAGTGTCATGCACCAAAGGGGCTCCGAATCCGGAGACTATTTTGGCCAATCGTGATATCCACGAAGGGCGCTCCGAATCGGAGTCTTAATCGGCCTTAAGGTGTCATGCACCAAAGGGGCTCCGAATCCGGAGACTTTATTTTGGCCAAGGCTTAATCGGCCCTAGAGTGTCATGCACCAAAAGGGGCTCCGAATCCGGAGACTTTTTTGGCCAATCGTGATATCCACGAAGGGCGCTCCGAATCCGGAGGCTTAATCGGCCTTAAGGTGTCATGCACCAAAAGGGGCTCCGAATCCGGAGACTTTATTTTGGCCTTGGAAGGCTTAATCGGCCCTAGAGTGTCATGCACCAAAAGGGGCTCCGAATCCGGAGACTTTTTTGGCCAATCGTGATATCCACGAAGGGCGCTCCGAATCCGGAGGCTTAATCGGCCTTAAGGTGTCATGCACCAAAAGGGGCTCCGAATCCGGAGACTATTTTGGCCGATCGCGATATCCACGAAGGGCGCTCCGAATTCGGAGTCTTAATCGGCCTTAAGAGGCTTAATCGGCTCTAGGGTGTCATGCACCAAAAGGGGCTCCGAATCCGAAGAGTTTTTTTTGGCCAATCGTGATATCCACGAAGGGCGCTCCGAATCCGGAGGCTTAATCGGCCCTAAGGTGTCATGCACCAAAAGGGGCTCCGAATCCGGAGACTTTATTTTGGCCTTGGAAGGCTTGGGAGCGATCTTGAGAAAACGAGAAACTTTGTATTGCAACGGTGGAACATGTACAAGTATCAAGCCCACAAGTCGGGTCAATGATAGAATTTACGTAAATGTGTTGAATTCCAAGGCCGTGGCAGGCTTCTTCCTGACATGTCTGAGAGCCGATATGCCCCTGTTCCTGCGATGGATTCTATCTGATAGGGGCCGTCCCAGTTTGGACCCAATTTTCCATCGGCCGGTCTCCGGTCGGCTGGAAGTACCTTCTTTAGGACAAACTCTCCTGGCGTGTATCGGCGCAACTGAACTCGCTGATTATACGACTTGGCGAGCTGCTGCTGATACCGTGCCATGGATGCCAGGGCGCGGTCTCTTCGTTCTTCGATTAGAATCAGATCCAGGGCAAGCATCATGTCGTTTCGGCCCATATCAAAAACTTGCGATTTCAGAGTTGGGAGGCCGATTTCCAGGGGTAAGATTGCCTGGGTTCCAAAGCATAGAGCAAACGGCGTTTCTCCAGTGGATCTCCTCGGCGTAGTACGATGAGCCCACAATACACTCGGCAATTCTTCGACCCATTTGCCTTTAGCTTTTTCCAGCCTCTTTTTGATGCCGTCCAAGATGGATTTGTTAGAGGCTTCGGCTTGACCATTGCTTTGGGGGTAGGCCGGTGTCGAGAAGTAAGGCCGAATGCCATATTTGCTGCATAACTCTCGATATACGCCACAATCGAACTGGGTGCCATTGTCTGAGATGAGAGCTCTCGGAATGCCGAATCGTGTTATGATGTTTCTCCATACAAAGCGTTTAATGTCGGCATCTCGTATATGTGTTAAAGCCTCCGCTTCGACCCATTTTGTGAAGTAATCTGTCGCGACGATTAAGAATCGCTTGTTCCCTGGGGCCCTCGGCAATGGTCCTACGATATCAAGTCCCCACTGAGCAAACGGCCAGGGGCTGGTGATAGAGTTCAACCCTTCGGCAGGCAGATGGGTTAATGGGGAGAACTTTTGGCACTGTTCGCATTTTTTTACATAACTCTCCGCGTCAGCTCTCATTGTCGGCCAATAATACCCCTGTGTTATAGCTCGATGGGCCAGGGAGCGTCCGCCAGAATGGGCACCACAACTGCCCTCATGTATCTCTGTCAGAAGCTCCTCCACTTTGTCGGGGTGCACGCATTCCAAATATGGACCAGAGAGGGACTTTTTATAAAGCCCTCCTTGCGGATCCAGATAGTATCGCAGGGCTTTATTTCGCAGCTTGTGTGCTTCTTTTTTGTCCTCTGGGAGTTGTTCAGAAGAGAGGAATGCAGCAATGGGGTCCATCCAGCTTGGTGCGGATTCTATAACGTTGACATGGATTTCCTCCGAAGGGCCAATACTCGGCTCCGGGATGAAACCTACTTCGATGGTCCGTTTGATCTCAGAATTGATGGCGGAGGCTAGGCACGCCAAGGCATCCGCGTGTGTGTTCTGGTCGCGTGTTATTTGGTTCAGTTCGTGATGGTCAAATTTTGCCAGCAAGGAATTGGCCGTTTTCATGTAGGCCGCCATACGGTCGTTTCTTGCCGCGTACTCCCCCTTTAGCTGATTGATTACCAATTTTGAATCACAAAACACAAGCAGACGCCGAGCGCCGAGAAGGTGCGCATTCCGCAGACCGGCTAGAAGGGCTTCGTATTCGGCTTCGTTATTTGATGCTTCGAAGCCAAGCTTGACGGCCTGCTCAATTACTGCGCCGTCTGGAGACATGATTACAACTCCGGCGCCGCTGCCCCTTTGGTTAGACGATCCATCACAGTATAATTGCCAAATATCCCCGACATAAATTCTCCAGTTCGGCTTTGGTCGAACTTCAGCCTTTGGTCGAACTTCGTCAGGTTTGAGGTTGGCAAGCTCGCCGGTGAATTCGGCAACAAAGTCGGCCAACACCTGCCCCTTGATTGCGGTTTTAGGTAAAAATTGAATGTCGTATTGGCCGAGTTCAAGAGCCCATTTTGAAACACGTCCTGATGCTTCTGCACTCCGTAGTACTGATCGGAGGGGATAATCTGTTAGCACCCCAATGCTATGTCCCTGGAAGTAATGCATCAGTTTTCTTGCCGCCATGACTAGGGCTAAGATGAGTTTTTCCAGCGGAAGGTAGCGTGTTTCGGCGTCAACCATTGCCTTGCTCACATAATACACTGGCCGTTGCTCCCCCTCCTCCTCTTTTAACAGTACGGCGCTGACGGCCCTATCGAAAACTGCCAGATATAGAATAAGCGGGTCACCAGCGGCGGGTGTTGTCAAGAGAGGTACTGAGCGGAGGTAGGTCTTGAGTTCGTTGAAGGCTAATTTGCATTCGGCGGACCATTCAAAAGCCTTTCCCTGCTGTAGTGTCTGAAAGAATTGTCGACAGCGATCTGTAGACTGGCTGATGAACCTGTTGAGTGCAGCGGCCATCCCCATCAACTTTTGGACTTCTTTTACTGAACGGGGGGAGCCGAGTTCCAAGATTGCTGTGACTTGCCTCGGGTTGGCTTCGATTCCTCAGTGATTGACGATGTAACCCAGGAATTTGCTGGAGCGCATTCCGAACGCGCACTTGGTAGCGTTCAGTTTCATTCTGTATTTGCGTAAGATGCTGAATATCTGTTCTAGATCGGCTATATGATGCTGTTCTTCTTTGGACTTGACCACCATATCGTCGATGTATACTTCCATAGTGTGGCCGAGTTGCTCTTTGAACATGGCGGTGACCAGTCTTTGGTAGGTTGCCCCTGCATTCTTCAGCCCAAAAGGCATAACTTTGTAGCAATAGGTTCCTCTTGGGTGAGGAATGCAGTTTTGTCCTGGTCATCTGGATGCATGGCGATTTGATGGTAGCCTCTGTAAGCATCGAGGAAGCTCATGCGTTGATGACGTGCCGTCGCATCGACAAGCTGGTCGATTCTGGGTAGAGGAAAACAGTCTTTGGGGCAAGCTTTGTTCAGATCCGTGAAATCGACGCACACTCACCAAGTCCCATTTTTCTTCTTCACCACCACTGTATTGGAGAGCAACGTAGGGTAAGTGACTTCTCTAATTGCCCCGGCATCAAGTAGTCTATCTACCTCCTCAACAACGGCGATAGTGTACTTCGCGGCTGACCGTCAGCCTTTCTGAATGATCGGCTTACATTTGGGATCGACATTCAGATGGTGCTGTGAAACCGATGGGTCTATTCCCGGTATTTCGTACGGAGTCCACGCAAAGACGTCGAGGTTGTTGAGCAAGAAAGAGATCAGCTGCTGCCTGTCGGCCTGATTCAGAGAGGCGTCGATCATGAAGAACTTTTCTGGGCTTCCATCGATGTCAACTCGATCTAAATCTTCGGTGGCCTTCTCATTTGGATGCTGCCCAACGTCATCAAGGATCTCCTAATTCGGCACCTCAGTAGAGTTTACTTGCAGTTCCTTTGGCGTTCTGGCGGCAAGGAGATAACATGCTTGTGCCGATTTCTGGGATCCGTGAATTTGCTCAATGCCGTGTTCTGTTGGGAAACGTAGCAGTTGATGATAGGTGCTTGGGACGGCCTGCAAGGTGTGCAACCACGATCACCCCATGATGAGATTGTACGGCGATGGCAGCCTGACGACCAAGAATTCCACATCCACCGTTCTGGAACCTGCTTGAACGGGTAAGCTGATCTTTCCCAATGGGTACTCTGGATTGGCATTGAAGCTGAATAGTGGATAAGGAGCCGGAGTCAGGTCTGACTCGTTGAATCCGAGTTTGGTGAATGTTTTATAATACATAACCTCTGAAGTACTGCCCTGGTCGATAAGAACGTGTTCAACGGTGAACCGGTTTACGCGTAGCTCAACAACCAATGGATCGATGTGAGGGAGTGTTACGCCGATCAAATCGGAGTCGTCAAAGGTGATACTTGGCGTTTCTCGGAGCCGCTTTGCTGGCGTGATTTGCTGTTGGGGACCTGGATGTGATTGGATCGCATGCATGGCCGGGGCTGCTGGCAAGCTGTATATCATGTGGACGGTGTCAAGCGGAAATGCATCCTTCGGAAGGGCAAGTGTTTTGATCGCACTTCTCCGGACGCATTGTTGGAGACGTTCGGCCTTTGCCAACTCCTCAAGATGATCTGTTGAGGCATAGCGGCCGTCAGTTGCTTGCTGTCGGGCTCGAGATCGTCGATCATCTGCCCTCGGGGGTCGCATAGAAGCCTGGCGCACTGTTTGTTTGGATTTTGCTATTTCCGAGGCCAGATCGCGACGAAGGCGTTCGTTCTCAGTGATGACGTTGTCCAACCACTGTTTGTTTGTCTTTTGCGTTGGGTTTGAAGATGAGCAGAGGTCTAAGGCAAGTCTTGTTGCGATGGTTTTTGGTCCAAGTGAGTTTGCTGGAGTGAGGTCATCTCTCTGTGTGGTCTCGTCAGTGGCTATCGGAGGATCTTCAGTCACGCCTGCCATGGATGTATTTGAGGATTCCCACAGACGGCGCCAGTTGTGGAGAAGTGGTTTGGAAATACTCTTCAGATCCTGGGAGACGCTAGCGATCCTCAGCTAGTCACCTGAAAAGATACAAACACTCCGGTCGGGGATGCCGGAATTAGCACTCCGACGGACAAGTCAGTTCAGACACTCAAGACAGCTTATTTTCTAAGTTAAGTGAAGTGATTCTTACATACCTTTCTAAATCTTTGGTGCTCATATTTATACTTGCTTTTTGGGCCTCGGGGCCTGAGCCTACTTTTATCCTATTCCCCCTTTTATGAATTCGGAGCTACTGACCTCCGGCTATTCGGCCTTCCTAACGTATTCGGCATCCTAGCCACGCAATATGGAGCTGAATAATGTCTGATTTCTGGGGTACGCACCTTCCGACTCTTCTATTTATTCGGCTCCCACAAAAGCAAAGTTTTCGTATTCACTCATCTTAGCGTTACGATTGAGATCTTCGGGAATGAACAGGGTGATAAAGAGTGCAATGCCGACTTCGATGTCATCGGCGTTGTCGCTAGCTCTGACTGGCTTGTCCTCGATGGTAATTGGGGGAGCCCAGGGGGCATCTGATTTCATGGACCCCGAGGCTGTGGCCGACTCGGACCTCGGTCTCTTCAACCGAGTTGATTGGGATGGTTCGGCCTCGGCGGGCCTCTTCTCGGCAACAGAAGGGGTCTTCTCGCTCTCGGTCAATTTTGAAATTAGCAAGGTATCCTCAGTGTCAATCTGAGTCACCGTTGCCTTGGGCTGTGCTTTCTTCAGCTTTTTGGGCTTTGGCTTCGGCTGAGATTGCGAAGGAGAAGGTTGAGCGTTGACTATGTCGGGGATGTCGGCTAAAAGATCATCTGTAACTGCTTTCTTGCGACACATCTCAGCGACAATTGTGGTTTGGCGTCGGCGTCGGCGTCGACATTGAGATGATGGGATCAGCTGTGGAGCCGAGACAGATGGATGCTCTGTTGGATCAGAGGTTTACCTCTGATCTGGCCAAGATGATGAAGTTGTTGGAGGTGTGGTGGCGGACGGAGGAGACTTGCTCTTCTTCTTCTTCGGGACGTTGGGCAAAACAAATTTGTAGGTTGGGATGAAGTTAAGCAGTAAAGGAGCTCTCCGCCTCTGAACTGGCAGATCCAACAGCTTCTTGAGGTCCTTGCTAGGAAAGAAGGACTTACGAAAGTCTTTTGGCGGCTGTGGAAGAACTGCAAGAAAAACAGACGTTAGAATATATAAAAGGAGCAAAGTATTAAAGACTTGAAAGCAAGAAAATGTAACACTTGGTTCTTACCATTACCCACTATGAATACTGTTTGGCTAAGAGGGTAGAGGTGAAGGTCCTCATCTAGAGCGAACTCCCAGTTGCCCGAGACAATAAAGTAATCATCCCCGGCTCCCTTGTTAGAGTTTGGGAGGTCGGCAACAAGTTTATATTCAGTGGACCTCGGTTTAAGATAGTAGATGTAGCCTTTTTCTAATTTAAGGCCACACATGGTGTAGCAATACTGGATGTCGGCAAGGGTAACCCTAGCTTTCTCTTTTTTGGCTAAGGCAATTATACCATTGATAACTCGGTAAGAGTTAATGGCAAGCTGCATCAGGTTCAATTTGTAGTAATTGAGGACTTCTCGGAAAAGGATGTCTAGTGGAAACCTAAGTCCATATTCTGTAAAGGCAACGACGGGGAAATGCATGAGGTTTTCATCAGGCATGATGGAGTCAGCCTCCCCGGCCAACCTCAGGTGAATGTCGACCGGGATGTCAAACTCCTGCCTAAAGTACTCTAACTTAGTCGGGGTGTCTACCCTATGCCTCTACATACCCATAATGTCGGCTTAAGGTGAGGGTGTTTGATTTGGAAAAGAGGTATTCTGTGAAGGTTTAGATGACCTTGGCAAAACCTAAACGAATGTTAGGGTAAAGATTTTTTAGGATCTAAAGTGAAGTTTATTTCAGTTTTTTCCTAAAGTTAGTGCATTCTACCACAAATCTCAAACCTAAGTCTATGTAAGCAAAAGATTGAAGGCAAGAATCTAGAGAAAACACAGAAAAAAGAAACAAAAACAAAGATTCAGAATCATGAATGGTGATACTCTATCAAGAACACAGTGACGAAGTGTGTGCAAGATTATGAGGCCAAGAACAGTGGCAGTATGAACAAATGGGTGAATAGTGTGTGAATATTCAGGAAACGTATTGAGCAAAAGCAGAATCATAAGATAAACATGCCCTAATACATGATTGAAATCATACGCATAGATTTATAATCAAAAGCATGGACAAAGTCACAGTAACAGAGTACAAAGTGTAACAGAGTTCGAAGTGAACCAAGAACTGAAACAAGGAGGAACGATGGCTTACCAGATAATATAAGGTCGGTGTGTGGCTCGCTGACGTCAGACGACGACAGTAAAATCAACAGAACGGTGAAGGTCTCACCGAAAGAGATGAACGGAGCAAGGTGCAGAGCTTGGAAAGCTTTAGGAGAACGGAAATGGCGTTTTTTTTAGAGAGAGAAGGCTTAAAGCACAGAGAGAAAACAGTGATGTAAAGTGAAAAGACGGAGAGAATGTAACAACCCTCACCACTGTTTACTGATAACAGTACTGACTAGTGCTAATCTATGATTAAGCATGTTAATTGACTGACTGACTGAAATACTGAACTGGTCGATTGAATGTGCTAGTTTAAATGCATATCTATCTGTTGACTGTTAAATTATCTGTCCATGTTTTATGTTCAAACTGCTAATTGAAGGCCTTATCGGCGGCCGAATCCGAAATTGCTTAATGTTTTATGCTCGTTAGAATTTATGTAATTTTATGGTATATTTAATTGAAATGTGATTTGGTATGATGAATTAGACTAAATAATGATTAATTGCAAGAGTTGGACTTAATTACCGAAATGCCATGTTAGTGGGCCATCTCATACAACATTTGAGACTTGATTTCATAACATTTCCTCAGCCATTTTGAAAGACAAAACCGACCAAGAGAGAAGAGAGGGAGAGAGTGAGAGAAATTGTGTTCCATCTTGTGAATTGCTTGGCGAATTAAAGAAATTGAAGGTTGATTTCATAGTTGAGCTTCCTACACTTGATAATCAAGGTCTAAGGTAGAAAATCCACCTTCTTAAACTTGTCTTTGAGTTAGTTCTTGCTTGATTCTTGTTATATTGAAGATTGGAGTCAAAATTAGCTTAATACATTGAATTGAGTAGGAATTCATGCATGCATGTTGCCATTCTTGAGTTTTGAGGATTTTTGTCCATGAAATTGTACGTGCATGTTCATATTATAGTTCTAGTTCATGAATTCCTCATGTTTTTGAAAGGATTGGCTCATTTGAGCAAGTGATTAAAGCTTTGAATTGGTTTAAATTCATGCATGTTATGTTTTACATCATGTTCATGAGATTGGTTTGAAATTGTGTTTAATTGAACTACCTTTGGGCTTTGATTTTACAAATTGAGCTTTGAAACATGTTATATTATGAGTTTTGAAGTGTTTTCCAGAAAATTAGCCCAAAAGGATCGAATTTGATGCATTGGAACTTGGTTTTGAGCTTGAGGTTCAAATCTAGAATTTCCAGAATTTGGGCTCACGCTCGAGCGGGGAAATTCGCGCTCGAGCGTGGAATACGTGCTCCCAGCACTTTGCATTGTTTTACAGTCCGCTCGAGCGAGGGAATGCACGCTCGAGCGGGGGCTTGTGTCACACGCTCGAGCAGGTGTCGAGCGCCCATCGAGCGTGATTTTCACACATCCAGTACTTTTGCCATGTTTTGCAGTCCGCTCGAGCGTGGGAAGTGACGCTTGAGCGGGGAACCTTTGTCTGCATGTCCGCTCGAGCGGGGAAATCCATGCTCGAGCGGGACCCTGTTTTTCTGAAAATTTTGTAAAGTGTTTAAAAGTGCATCTTCGCATCCTCTTTCCATCCTAGGCATTCCTAGGGCATGTTTAAGGCATCTTAAGGAGGATATTGATGTAGAACCGCACCGAGGCATATTAGGGATTAAGTTATTATTTTTCCCAACTATGTAGCTTAGTGTGTGTTCACTCTGTAACTGTGTAGGGTTGGCATCCGGAGACGCTCTAGCTTATCTGTACCCCAGAACTCTGTGAGTAACAATGTTGTAAAGATATGTTCAATAATGATTATCTTCTGAACAATTGAACTGTACTGTTTTCTGAAATGATACTGTTACTGAATGAATGATGTCCTAATTGTGAACTGTATTGTGGCATCCTTAGCAACCTACTGTTACTGTACTATACTGCTACTGTCACAGAGATCTCTGTCGGTTTCCATGTTGGAACCATTACTGTTTACTGTTATGATGGCCATCAACTGACTGTTCGGTCTGTTAAGACCTACTGTACTGTTTGCTATTGGATGTACCACTTATGATTGCTATGATCGAATAACTGATATACTGTTATAACTGACTGTTTTCAATACTGAAAGGACATTCATTCTTAACCTCTTTACTCATTATGTTATTCACTGGGCTTTAGCTCACTGCTCATATATATATGTAGGTGTACAGGCACCAGACCGTTGCTAGGAGCGTCGGGATAAACTTCAGTTTTGTCAAGCCAACCACTGTGCCTCACAGAGAGGTTCCAAGTCCGTCAAGCTAGGGCTTTTGGGGTGTTTTAGATTTCCCCTTTTTGTATCTGGTTTTGTAATACTGTATAGACTGAATGATGTTTTGCTGTACTGTTCTAATAGGGATTAGGTCCATGTCCTGGATGACTATATATGGATGTATATGTATTGTTTATGTGTATATATATGAAAAGTCTTTTTGCATACAGAATGTCACAGCTCATTGGACATCTTTTAATTACTGTTTTGGCTTCCGCCAGCCCTTGTACTCTATATTACTGTTTCACTGTTAAGCAGGCCTTCGGTAATCTCGGATTACTGGCCGGTTACGGTACTAAACCCATAGGGGCGGGTTTGGGTCGTGACAGAGTGGTATCAGAGCGATTTTAAACCACGAGTTATACCGCACACACGTGTCCAAATGAGCTATAGAATGTCCTAGAAAAGTGATTAGGGCATTGCATGAGCATTGAAAAGTGTGTGGCCATGACATGAATATATGTGCTAATGTGTTAATATGTTTAAAGTATGCAACTTCCTATGTTTATTATTACTATGTTGCATATAGTGAAATGGATAATGCAAGGACTACTGATGAAACTGAGTCATCCGAAGCCAAAATGGCAAGACTGGAAAGAACTGTTGAACTATTGACTGAAGCCTTAAGGCAACAACAACAACAGAACCAACAGCCCACACCTCTTCCGGTACAGCCGGAACAGAATTTGAATGATGACATCATTGCTCTAACACAAAAGTTCAGTAAGATGAAACCGCCATCCTTTCAGGGAGGCCTTGAGCCATTGAAGGCCGAAGCGTGGGTACTAGAAACTGAAAAGTTATTTGAAATGTTTCCGTGCTCTGAAGCACATAAAGTATTACTGGCTACCTTCACCTTACAGGAAGAAGCTAGAAGGTGGTGGATGCTGGTCCGTGACACCAATACAGTTGTGACTTGGGCTCAGTTTAAAGAGTTCTTCTTTGAGAAATACTTTCCACAGTGTGTCCGAGACTGCAAGATGACTGAATTTGAACAGTTGAGACAAGGTACCATGTCTGTTGCTGAATATGAATCGAAATTTACTGAACTTGCCAGATATGCACCACACATGGTGGACACTGACTATAAGAAGGCCAGGAAATTCGAAGGCGGTCTTAATGTCGAAGTACTTGACAGAATTAATATGTTGAAATTGCACAAGTATGTAGATGTTCTTGACCGGGCCATTATAGCTGAATCAATTATTGAAGCACTGAAACAAACTGAAACACCAGCGTCTGAATGGCGTGGTAAGAGACGAGGCCTTAAATTCAAGAAGGGCAGGAACAATCCATTGAATAAAAAGCAGAATACAGGGTCAACGACTAGTTCTAGTCAAGGGAACCGTTCCATACCGCCCTGTTCCGAGTGTGGTAAGAACCATAAGTCTAATAACCCCGACCTCCGATTAATGCTAATTCATGATTAATCATGCTTAATGGTAATTTAGAAGAAATCCAGAATTTAATTGCATATGTATTGCATCATTTATGTGTTTTTATCTGTTCGACGTAGAAATATCTGTTCTCGATTGAACTTCGAACTGAAAATTGAAGGCCTCATCGGCGGCCGAACTTGAAATCGATTTATGTTTTATGATCATTAGAATTAATGTGATTTTATGGCATATTTGTCTGAAATGTGATTCTGTATGATTAAATTAGGTTAAATAATGTTGAATTGCATACTTGGCCGTAATTACAACTTTGCCCCTTAGTGGACAAATCTAGGACTTGTTTAATCACTTGTATACACACTTGACCAAAACATTTCCTCAGCGTTATTGTGAGCACAAAACCGAACTAGAGAGAGAGAGAGAGGAGATAGCTTGACTTCATTGTGAATTGGCTTAGAGAACTTGAAGATTTGAAGTGTAGATTGCCCAATTGAGCTTCCCTTCTTGAACTACAAGACCTAAGGTGGTAGTGTAATTACCCTCTTGTTTATGAATTGAGCTTGTTCTTGCATGATTAATGTCAAAATTAGTGATTTGAGTCTAGAACTAGTTTAAGTTGTTGAAATGAAGCTTAATCGTTGCATGCATGTATGTATTTGGAAGTTTTGAGGTTGTAAGTTCATAATTCCTCACATGCATGTCCATCTTTTGATCATAATCCATGAATTCATCTTGTTCTTGAAGAAATGAGCTCATTAGAGCAAGTATTTGAAGCTTGAAGATTGACTAAACTCATGCATGTCATGTTTGAATTATGTTCATGAAAATTGGTTTGAAATTGTATTTAATTAACTTACCTTTGGGCTTTGATTTCTCAAATTGAGCTTTGAAACATGTTGTACTATAAGTTTACAAGAGTTTTCCAGAAAATTAGCCCAAGAGGATCGAATTTTGTGCATTAAAACTTGGTTTTGAGCTTGAAGGTTCAATCTGGAATTTCCAGAATTTGGACTCACGCTCGAGCGGGGAAAGTGGCGCTCGAGTGTGGAATTCGACCATCCAGTACTTTGCACTGTTTTACAGTCCGCTCGAGCGGGGTAATTCACGCTCGAGCGGGGACCTGAGTCACACGCTCGAGCATGGGTCGAGCGCCCGTCGAGCGTGATTTTCACCCATCCAGTACTTTTGTCACATTTTGCAGACCGCTCGAGCGGGAATGTTTACGCTCGAGCGGAGACTTTTGTTTGCATGTCCGCTCGAGCGGGGAAACCCACGCTCGAGCGGGACTCCTGTTTCCTAAAAATTATGAAAAATATTTTCTAAGGCATTTTTGCATCCTCATTCCATCCTAGGCATTCCTAGGCCACGTTTAAGACTCCATAATGAGGTTAATAGTTAAACACACACTAAGAATAACGAAGTGCATTACGTCTAACTCGAGCGTGTGTTTCAAGCGGTAATTGTATGCGTGTTCGTGTAGGTCACGCACCTCAGGACAAGTGAAGAGCCATTTGACCATCTAGTGAGCCAACCAATTGTTGTGAGTAATAACTCCGTAAAGTTATGTTTAACTTTATTTACTTTCTAATGATGATATGTAATGACAAGCTTCCCGAAATATAATGTTTGTATAAATGAATGATTGCCGAACTTTCTTGAACGTAATATTGGCATCCTTAGCAGAGGCCCTCGCCTAGGGGATATAATACTGAGGCACATGGTCATGAGGCCCTCGCCTAGGGGAAATGAATACCGTGGCACAGGCCCTCGCCCGGGGGAAACAATACCGTGGCCTATGTATGAGATATGTTACCCGGTACCGGAGGTTCCTTCAAGGAACTTAATAAGCTTGACCAACATGATATGTTAGTGCTAAGGGATGTACCACATATGATATGAACATGAATATAATTGTGATTCTTTCTATTACGAGATTTGAAACATGTTATGGGCATCATTCATTAAAGTCTTTACCTTGTTATTATTCACTGGGCTTTAGCTCACTCCTTATATTGTGTATGTAGGTGAGCAAGCACGGAACTAGGCCCGGAGTTGATGGCCTACACTTCTGTTTTGTCAGCCAACCGTTGCGCCTCCCGTGGAGGTTCCAGTTGAAGTCAATTCCCATGGCTGTTTTTGTAATTATGCTAGTCTCTGTCTGTTCGTAAAGTCAAGTTCTGGGAATTACAGTTTGTAAATGTTTGTGAATATTGGTGTTCCTTGACTAGCATGCTTATGTATAAAAATAAAGTTTGAAATCTTCTGTCTCATATATGTTGTCACAGCTCATTGGACTATGTCAATTTGGTATTATTGCTTCCGCAGCCCCTTACTTATGCTTGTCTGTTCAGAGGCCTTTGGTAATCCACGAATTACTGGCCGATTACGATGCCTAACCTACAGGAGCGGGTTAGGGTCGTGACAGAGTGGTATCAGAGCACGAGTTATACCGCACACACAAGTCCATATGAGCTTAGGATGTCCTAGTAAGAAGTAGGGACATTCCATCCGCATGTCTTTATGCATTGCCTGAAAGTGGAAGTGTAACCTAAGTAAACCCATGTGAACTTGAATAAATTAATGAAGACTACTTGCCCATGTTTATAAATTTGTGTTTACCTATAGCAAATGGACAATGCAAGGGGGGATGACACAGCGGGCTCCTCAGATGCCCGAATGAACAGAATGGAACAAATGCTTGCCACTTTAACTGAAGTACTAATGCAACAATAGAGGCGACAACCTTCGCCACCTTCACCCCCACCGGCTCAAGTTGAAATGGACAACAACGACGTGATTAACATGACTAAAAAATTCATGAAGATGAAACCGCCAACCTTCTTAGGCGGCATTGAACCACTGAAGGCAGAAACTTGGCTATTGGAGATGGAAAAACTATTCGAAGTGTTTCCCTGCTCTGAAGTCCAGAAAGTTTTATTGGCCACCTACACTCTGAAAGACGAAGCTCGAAGATGGTGGTTGCTAATTCGGAATGGTAATGAGAATATGACCTGGGTTCAATTCAATTCAGTTTTCTATGACAAGTACTTTCCCCAGTGCTTCCGAGACCGGAAGGTTTCAGAATTTCAGGAACTCAAACAAGGCAGAATGGTTGTGGCCGAATATGAAGCTAAGTTTACTGAGCTAGCTTGTTTCGTTCCGCACATGGTAGACACGGATTACAAGAAAGCACGAAAGTTTGAGGGAGGCCTGGATTTGGAAATATTTGATCGGGTAGGTGTCCTGAAACTGCCTACTTATGTTGAGGTGCTTGACAGGGCATTAATGGCAGAAGCTACTATAGCAGCAAGGAAACAGACTGTAAACCCGCCAGCTGAATGGAACGGCAAGAGAACTGGGTTTAATTTTAGACGGGGCCGATCATTTTCAAAGAAACAAAATACAGGATCCTCCAGTAGTTCCGGCCAAAGTAGTGAGTCTATACCGACTTGTGCAGATTGTGGCAAGAGGCATAGAGGGGTATGCCGTCGTGTGTCGGGTGCCTGTTACCGGTGTGGCAAAGTGGGCCACATGATGAAAGATTGTTCAATGGGATCCGGAAATACCAGTCACCTCGCAGCCAGTTCAGCAGGATCTGCTTCCGTGACCAAATCAAACTTCCGAACTAATGCCAAGGGTAACAACGGGAATGAAGCATTAAGGCAATGGAGAGTATTTGCTTTAGTGCCTGGAGACGTGCAAAACACTGAATCAGTAGTGTCAGGTACCATTTCTCTCTGTGCTCAGAATGCATATGTGCTGATTGATTCTGGTTCCACCCATTCATTCGTATCGCATGCTTTTTCTCGGAAATTAACTAGACCGTTAGAACCCATGAACTGTTTACTATTTGTATCTATGCCTTCTGGGGGTTCCATGATGTGTGCTTATGTTTATCCGGCATGTGATCTTGTAGTTGGGGAGATGACATTGTATGTTGATTTAATACCCTTAGACATTACCCACTTTGATTGTATCGTAGGAATGGACTGGCTGACTAAATACTGTGCTACCATTGAACGTGCAAGTAAGTCTGTTGTGTTTAAGCCGCCGGGTATGCCCGAATTTACTTTTACTGGGAATGGGGTAGTTTCTCCCCCATATCTGATTTCAGCCCTGAAAGCCAGAAAATTGCTTAGGAAAGGATGTAGGGGATACTTGTGCTGTATACTGACTGCAACATTTGATGACACTAAGGTAGAAGCCATTCCTGTGGTCTGTGATTTTCCTGATGTGTTTCCCGATGATCTGCCCGGGGACTTGATTGATAGGGAAATAGAGTTCACCATCGATGTAACACCTGGAACACAACCCATCTCCAAGACTCCATATAGGATGTCGACTTCTGAACTGAAAGCCCAACTTCAGGAACTCCTAAACAAGAAATTTATTCGTCCAAGTACCTCAACTTGGGGTGCTCCGGTACTATTTGTTAAAAAGAAAGACGGATCCTTGAGACTGTGTATTGACTACCGGGGATTGAACAGGGTGACCATTAAGAACAAATATCCATTACCCCGAATAGATGATTTATTTGACCAACTCCAATGAGCCAAAGTATTTTCAAAAATTGACCTTCGATCTGGATATCATCAGTTAAAGGTTAAGGCAGAAGATGTAGAGAAAACTGCATTCAGAACTAGATACGGTCATTATGAGTTTTTAGTAATGCCTTTTGGGGTAACAAATGCACCCGCAGCCTTTATGGACCTAATGAATAGGGTTTTCAAACAATATCTTGATGAATTCATTGTTGTGTTTATTGATGACATTCTGATTTACTCTAAAGACAGGAAGGAACACGAAAACCATTTGAGAACTGCCCTGCAGATTTTGAGGGAAAAGAGGTTGTATGCTAAATTATCCAAATGCGAATTCTGGCTCGACAGTGTAGCATTCTTAGGCCATGTAATTAATGGGGATGGTGTTTCTATAGACCCTCAGAAGATTGAGGCTATTGTGGATTGGCCTAGACTGACGAATGTAACAGAAGTTAGAAGTTTCCTGGGGTTGGCTGGGTATTATAGGAGATTTGTAAAAGATTTTTCAAAGCTTGCAATGCCATTAACACAATTGACACAGAAGAATGTACAGTTTGACTGGAATGATCAGCGTGAATCAGCCTTCCAAGAACTAAAGACTAGACTGGTAACTGCATCAATCCTAACCTTACCTAATGGTACCGATGAGTTTCAGATTTACAGTGATGCTTCATATAAAGGGTTAGGCTGTGTACTGATGCAAAAAGGGAAAGTCATCGCCTATGCTTCCCGATAATTTCGTCCCCATGAAAAGAATTACCCGACACACGACCTTGAACTAGCAGTTGTAGTGTTCGCTTTGAAAATCTGGCGTCATTATTTGTATGGGGTAACTTGTGAAGTGTATACCGACCATAAAAGCCTGAAATACTTCTTCACCCAAAGAGAATTGAACATGAGACAGAGGCGGTGGTTAGAACTGATCAAGGACTATGACTTACAAATTTTGTATCACCCAGGGAAAGCTAATGCTGTGGCAGATGCTTTGAGCCGAAAATCAATGGGAAGTTTATCATGCCTGCTTACTAGCCAGAGAGAACTGTTGTGTGATTTAGAAAGGAATGAAATCGAGATTGTGATACGGGAACAGGGCAGAATACTAGCCGCTATCTCCGCTCAGCCTGCGATCATTGAAGAAATTCGTGAAAGGCAACTTGAAGATGAATACATGAAAAAGATCGTGGAAGAACTTGATTCCAAGCCGAGACCAGAGTTTATATTTGAAAATAATGTGTTGAAATTTCAGAACCGTCTTTGTGTACCCGATTGTGGTGACTTGAGAAAACGTGTTATGACCGAAGCTCACAGTAGTAAATTTGCTATGCATTCGGGGAACGCGAAAATGTATCACAATTTGAAACAGAATTTCTAGTGGCCTGGAATGAAAAGGAGTATTGCTGATTTTGTGGCTAGATGTCTACATTGCCAACAGGTTAAAGTTGAACATCAACGACCCGCTGGGTTGCTACAACCACTCCCAATACCGGAGTGGAAATGGGAACACATTACCATGGACTTCATTGTGGGATTGCCTCGTTCTTCTCGAGGTATGGACTCTATTTGGGTTATTGTAGACCGTTTAACTAAGTCTGCCCATTTTCTGCCTGTTAAAACTATTTATAATACTGATAAATTGGCCAATATTTATATGACTAAGATTGTGAGACTACATGGAGTGCCAGTATCTATTGTATCTGACAGGGACTCAAAGTTTGTATCGAGATTTTGGCAAAGTTTACAACAGGCTTTGGGGACTGAATTAAGACTGAGCAGTGCCTATCACCCACAGACCGATGGCCAAACTGAACGAACGAACCAAACTCTGGAGGACATGCTCAAAATGTGTGTGTTAGACTTCCAGGGAAATTGGGAGACCTATTTGCTATTAGCTGAATTCGTGTACAACAACAGTTACCATTCAAGCATTGGAATGGCTCCGTACGAAGCTTTGTATGGAAGACAGTGTCGTTCCCTAATATGTTGGGCTAAGGTAGGTGACAGACCTTTGTTGGGACCGGAACTGGTGCAGGAAACAACTGAGAAAGTGAAACTGATACAGCAGCGTCTGAAAACTGCACAGAGTAGGCAGAAGAGCTATGCCGATGTTCGAAGAAGAGATAGAGAATACGAAGTTGGGGACCAAGTGTTCATCAAAGTGACCCCGATAAAAGGTCAAACTCGGTTTGGTGTTAAGGGAAAACTGGCGCCAAGGTATGTTGGACCTTATGAAGTTCTCGAAAAGATCAATCTAGTATCGTATCGAGTAGTGTTACCACCAGTAATGGAGCATATGCATAACGTATTTCATGTATCGATGCTTTGGGAGTATCTGAGAGATCCACTCCACGTCATCGAGCCAACACACGTGCTATTGAAAGAGGATTACACCTACGAGGAAAGGCCTATTCAAGTTGTGAACCGTAGGATTAAAAGACTGCGAAACAAAGAAATACCGTTGGTAAAAGTTGATTGGCAAAATCACGGAGGAACCTATGCGACTTGGGAAACGGAGGAAGATATGATGAAACGATATCCAAAATTTTTTCCATTAAACCCAATGTTCCTCCAAGATGAAGGTAAATTGAGTTTGGGGACCAAACTCTTTTAAGGGGGGAAGACTGTAACAACCCTGACCTCCGATTAATGCTAATTCGTGATTAATCATGCTTAATGGTAATTTAGAAGAAATCCAGAATTTAATTGCATATGTATTGCATCATTTATGTGTTTTTATCTGTTCAACGTAGAAATATCTATTCTCGATTGAACTTCGAACTGAAAATTGAAGGCCTTATCGGAGGCCGAACCTGAAATCGATTTATTTTTTATGATCATTAGAATTAATGTGATTTTATGGCATATTTGTCTGAAATGTGATTTTGTATGATTAAATAATGTTGAATTGCATACTTGGCCGTAATTACAACTTTGCTCCTCAGTGGACAAATCTAGGACTTGTTTAATCACTTGTATACACACTTGACCAAAACATTTCCTCAGCCTTATTGTGAGCACAAAACCGAACTAGAGAGAGAGAGAGAGAGAGAGAGGAGATAGCTTGACTTCATTGTGAATTGGCTTAGAGAACTTGAAGATTTGAAGTGTAGATTGCCCAATTGAGCTTCCCTTCTTGAACTACAAGACCTAAGGTAGTGTAATTACCCTCTTGTTTATGAATTGAGCTTGTTCTTGCATGATTAATGTCAAAATTAGTGATTTGAGTCTAGAACTAGTTTAAGTTGTTGAAATGAAGCTTAATTGTTGCATGCATGTATGTATTTGGAAGTTTTGAGGTTGTAAGTTCATAATTCCTCACATGCATGTCCATCTTTTGATCATAATCCATGAATTCATCTTGTTCTTGAAGAAATGAGCTCATTAGAGCAAGTATTTGAAGCTTGAAGATTGACTAAACTCATGCATGTCATGTTTGAATTATGTTCATGAAAATTGGTTTGAAATTGTATTTAATTAACTTACCTTTGGGCTTTGATTTCTCAAATTGAGCTTTGAAACATGTTGTACTATGAGTTTACAAGAGTTTTCCAGAAAATTAGCCCAAGAGGATCGAATTTGGTGCATTAAAACTTGGTTTTGAGCTTGAAGGTTCAATCTGGAATTTCCAAAATTTGGACTCACGCTCGAGCGGGGAAAAGTGGCGCTCGAGCGTGGAATTCGACCATCCAGTATTTTGCACTTTTTTACAGTCCGCTCGAGCGGGGTAATTCACGCTCGAGCGGGGACCTGAGTCACACGCTCGAGCGTGGGTCGAGCTCCCGTCGAGCGTGATTTTCACCCATCCAGTACTTTTGTCACATTTTGCAGACCGCTCGAGCGGGAATGTTTACGCTCGAGCGGAGACTTTTGTTTGCATGTCCGCTCGAGCGGGACCCCTGTTTCCTGAAAATTATGAAAAATATTTTCTAAGGCATTTTTGCATCCTCATTCCATCCTAGGCATTCCTAGGCCACGTTTAAGACTCCATAATGAGGTTAATAGTTAAACACACACTAAGAATAACGAAGTGCATTACGTATAACTCGAGCATGTGTTTCAAGCGGGTAATTGTATGCGTGTTCGTATAGGTCACGCACCTCAGGACAAGTGAAGAGCCATTTGACCATCTAGTGAGCCGACCAATTGTTGTGAGTAATAACTCTGTAAAGTTATGTTTAACTTTATTTACTTTCTAATGATGATATGTAATGACAAGCTTCCCGAAATATAATGTTTGTATAAATGAATGATTGCCGAACTTTCTTGAACGTAATTGTGGCATCCTTCGCAGAGGCCCTCGTCCAGGGGATATAATACTGAGGCACATAGTCATGAGGCCCTCGCCCGAGAGAAATGAATACCGTGGCACAGGCCCTCGCCCGGGGGAAACAATACCGTGGCCTATGCATGAGATATGTTACCCGGTACCGGAGGTTCCTTCAAGGAACTTAATAAGCTTGACCAACATGATATGTTAGTGCTGAGGGATGTACCACATATGATATGAACATGAATATAATTGTGATTCTTTCTGTTACTAGATTTGAAACATGTTATGGGCATCATTCATTAAAGTCTTTATCTTGTTATTATTCACTAGGCTTTAGCTCGCTTCTTATATTGTGTATGTAGGTGAGCAAGCACGGAACTAGGCCCGGAGTTGATGGCCTACACTTCTGTTTTGTCAGCCAACCGTTACGCCTCCCGTGGAGGTTCCAGTTGAAGTCAATTCCCATGACTGTTTTTGTAATTATGCTAGTCTCTGTCTGTTCGTAAAGTCAAGTTCTGGGAATTACAGTTTGTAAATGTTTGTGAATATTGGTGTTCCTTGACTAGCATGCTTATGTATAAAAATAAAGTTTGAAATCTTCTGTCTCATATATGTTGTCACAGCTCATTGGACTATGTCAATTTGGTATTATTGCTTTCACAGCCCCTTACTTATGCTTGTCTGTTCAAAGGCCTTTGGTAATCCACGGATTACTGGCCGGTTACGATGCCTAACCTACAGGGGTGGGTTAGGGTCGTGACAATAAAGGAGTTTGTTATAAAATTTCTGGTGCTTGTTACAGGTGTGGCAAGGTGGGCCACATGGTTAAAGATTGCCCTTCCACTTCACAGGGCAATAGTAAAGCTGCACCTAGCACAGCAGCATTAACTGTTACACCGAAACCCAACCCTAAAGCCACTGGAAAAGAGCCTATGAGACAAGGCCGAGTGTTTGCACTCGTACCGGGAGATGTACAAAATACCGAGACCGTTGTGTCAGGTATACTCTCAATTTGTGCTCAAAATGCGTATGTTTTGATTGATTCGGGGTCTACACATTCATATGTATCGCATGCTTTTTCGCGAAAATTGAATAGACCACTAGAACCTATGAACTATCTGTTAGCTGTATCTTCACCTGTTGGAGGATCTATGACTTGTGCTTATATGTACCCTGCATGTGAAATTATTGTTGAAGATGTGCATTTGTATATTGATTTATTGCCATTGAGTATTGATCATTTTGATGTGATATTGGGGATGGATTGGTTAACAAAATATCATACCACCATAGACTGTGTAACAAAACAAGTTGTTTTCCGTCCACCTGGATTGCCTGAATTCGTGTTTAATGGAGTTGTAGTAGTACCTCCCCCATATTTGATTTCATCCATGAAAGCTTATAAATTGATTAGAAAGGGGTGTAAAGGGTATCTATGCTCTGTATTGACTGTACCTACTGATGATAAAACTAATGTAGACAGTATTCCTATAGTCAGAGAATTCCCAGATGTTTTTTCAGATGAATTGCCAGGGGATTTGATTGATAGGGAGATTGAATTCACCATTGATGTGATTCCGGGTACACAGCCAGTATCCAAAGCTCCGTACAGAATGGCACCTACCGAATTGAAAGAACTGAAAATTCAGCTGCAAGAACTGTTAGATAAGAAGTTCATCAGGCCCAGTACTTCACCATGGGGTGCGCTAGTTTTATTTTTGAAAAAGAAAGACAGCTCACTGAGACTTTGCATTGACTAACGTGAACTGAACAAGGAAACAGTGAAAAATAAATATCCATTACCTCGCATTGATGATTTATTTGACCAGTTACAGGGTGCCCAAGTGTTCTCCAAAATTGACCTTAGATCTGGATACCACCAGTTGAAAGTCAAGACAGGGGACATCGAGAAGACTACTTTTCGAACGAGGTATGGACATTACGAATTCTTAGTTATGTCTTTCGGAGTTACCAATGCGCCTGCTGTATTTATGGACCTTATGAACAGGATTTTTAAACCGTACCTTGATGACTTTATTGTTGTATTCATAGATGACATTTTAATTTATTCCAAAAGCACAGAAGAACACGAACATCATTTGAGAACTGCCCTACAGGCCTTAAGAGAACAGAAAAAGTATGCTAAAGTGTCTAAATGTGAATTTTGGCTTGATAATGTAATGTTTTTGGGGCATGTAATCAGTAAAGATGGTATTTCAGTTGATCCGCAGAAAATTGAAGCAGTAGTGAACTGGCCTAGACCGACGAATGTTACAAAAGTCCGAAGTTTCTTAGGCTTAGCCGGGTATTACAGAAGGTTTGTCAAAGATTTCTCCAAAATTGCCCTACCACTGACTCAGTTAACTCAGAATGGGATATCATTTGACTGGACCGATCGGAGGGAATCAGCTTTTCAAGAGTTGAAAACTCAACTAGTGACTGCACCGGTTCTCACCTTACCCTCAGGTACGGATGGTTATACTGTATATAGTGATGCTTCTTATAAGGGTTTGGGATGTGTTTTAATGCAGAATGGTAAAGTGATTGCATATGCTTCTCGACAATTGAGACCACATGAAAAGAACTACCCGACCCATGACCTGGAACTTGCTGCAGTAGTGTTTGCACTAAAAATTTGGCGTCACTACCTTTATGGGGCGACATGTGAAGTGTATACAGACCACAAGAGTTTGAAATACTTCTTCACACAGAAAGAACTGAATATGAGGCAGCGGAGATGGTTAGAACTGATAAAGGACTATGACCTGCAAATTTTGTACCATCCAGGAAAAGCTAATACCGTTGCTGATGCACTGAGCCGGAAATCGATTAGAAATTTAGCCTATTTACTTACCGGGCAGAAAGAATTGCTTTGTGACCTTGAGAGATTTGAAATCAAAATCGTTTTGCGTGAACAAGGTGGAACATTAGCTGCCATTTCTGCTCAACTAGCACTGATTGAGGAAATTAAAGAGAAACAGCAACAGGATGACTTCTTCAAGAAGATCATTGAAGAACAGGAATCCAAACCGAGGCCGGATTTCAAATTTGAGGGCAATGTGTTGAAATTTCAGCGAAGATTGTGTGTACCGAATGATTCTGAACTGAAAAGAAGAATTCTGCAAGAAGGCCACAATTCGAAATTGTCTATCCATCCAGGAAATACGAAAATGTACCAAGATTTGAAACTAAATTTCTGGTGGCCGGGAATGAAGAAAGAAATTGTTGATTTTGTATCGAAATGTCTTCATTGCCAACAAGTTAAAGTCGAACATCAACGACCCGTAGGTTTACTACAACCCTTACCGATACCGGAGTGAAAATGGGAACATATCGCTATGGATTTCATTGTTGGTTTACCTCGCTCCAGTAAAGGTATGGATTCAATTTGGGTTATTGTTAATAGACTGACTAAATCTGTTCATTTCTTACCTGTCAAAACAATTTATAATGCGGACAAATTGGCTGAAATCTATATTGATGAGAGTGCCTATGTCCATTGTTTCTGATAGGGACTCGAAGTTTACGTCAAGATTTTGGCAAAGCCTACAGACAGCATTGGGTACTGAACTGAGACTGAGTAGTGCATACCATCCTCAGACAGATGGTCAGTCAGAAAGAACCATCCAGACTCTGGAGGATTTACTGAGAATGTGTGTCCTTGATTTCCAGGGAAATTGGGAAAGCCATTTGCCTTTAGCCGAATTTGCTTACAACAACAGCTTTCATTCAAGCATCGATATGGCGTCTTTCGAGGCTTTGTATGGCAGAAAATGTAGATCTCCGATTTGCTGGGCAGAAGTTCGAGATGGCCCTTTGCTTGGGCCCGAGATTGTCTATGAAACTACTGAGAAAGTGAAATTGGTTCAACAGAGATTGAAAACTGCACAGAGCCGACAGAAAAGTTATGCGAATGTCCGCAGGCGAGACAGAGAATATGATGTAGGTGATCACGTTTTTGTTAAAGTGACACTGATGAAAGGGCAGACTCGTTTTGGAGTCAAGGGTAAGCTAGCGCCGAGGTATGTCGGACCGTTTGAGATCATTAAGAAAATCAATCTGGTGGCGTATCAAGTAGCGCTTCCTCCTAAAATGGAGCATATGCATAATGTGTTCCATATTTCAATGTTGAGGGATTATCTTCGGGATCCCTTCCATGTGATTGAACCTACTCGTGTAGTGCTAAGTGATGACTACACCTATGAGGAACGGCCTATTCAGATTGTGAACAGACGGATCAAGAAGTTAAGAAACAAAGAGATTCCGTTAGTGAAAGTTGACTGGCAAAACCATGATGGCGTGTATGCCACTTGGGAAAGGGAAGATGATATGAGCAAGAGATATCCTGAATTGTTCCCACTAAATCTTGTTTTCTTCCAAAATGAAGGTAATTCGAGTTTGGAGGACCAAACTCTTTATAAGGAGGGGAGACTGTAATAACCCTCACCACTGTTTACTGATAACAGTACTGACTAGTGCTAATCTATGATTAAGCATGTTAATTGACTGACTGACTGAAATACTGAACTGATCGATTGAATGTGCTAGTTTAAATGCATATCTATCTGTTGACTGTTAAATTATCTGTCCATGTTTTATGTTCAAACTGCTAATTGAAGGCCTTATCGGCGGCCGAATCCAAAATTGCTTAATATTTTATGCTCGTTAGAATTTATGTAATTTTATGGTATATTTAATTGAAATGTGATTTGGTATGATGAATTAGACTAAATAATGATTAATTGCAAGAGTTGGACTTAATTACCAAAATGCCATGTTAGTGGGCCATCTCATACAACATTTGAGACTTGATTTCATAACATTTCCTCAGCCATTTTGAAAGACAAAACCGACCAAGAGAGAAGAGAGGGAGAGAGGGAGAGAAATTGAGTTCCATCTTGTGAATTGCTTGGTGAATTAAAGAAATTGAAGGTTGATTTCATAGTTGAGCTTCCTACACTTGACAATCAAGGTCTAAGGTAGAAAATCCACCTTCTTAAACTTGTCTTTGAGTTAGTTCTTGCTTGATTCTTGTTATATTGAAGATTGGAGTCAAAATTAGCTTAATACATTGAATTGAGTAGGAATTCATGTATGCATGTTGCCATTCTTGAGTTTTGAGGATTTTTGTCCATGAAATTGTACATGCATGTTCATATTATAGTTCTAGTTCATGAATTTCTCATGTTTTTGAAAGGATTGACTCATTTGAGCAAGTGATTAAAGCTTTGAATTGGTTTAAATTCATGCATGTTATGTTTTACATCATGTTCATGAGATTGGTTTGAAATTGTGTTTAATTGAACTACCTTTGGGCTTTGATTTTACAAATTGAGCTTTGAAACATGTTATATTATGAGTTTTGAAGTGTTTTCCAGAAAATTAGCCCAAAAGGATCGAATTTGATGCATTGGAACTTGGTTTTGAGCTTGAGGTTCAAATCTAAAATTTCCAAAATTTGGGCTCATGCTCGAGCGGAAAAATTGGCGCTCGAGCGTGGAATACGTGCTCCCAGCACTTTGCATTGTTTTACAGTCCGCTCGAGCGGGGGCTTGTGTCACACGCTCGAGCAGGTGTCGAGCGCCCATCGAGCGTGATTTTCACACATCCAGTACTTTTGCCATGTTTTGCAGTCTGCTCGAGCATGGGAAGTGACGCTTGAGCGGGGAACCTTTGTCTGCATGTCCGCTCGAGCGGGGAAATCCACGCTCGAGCGGGACCCTAATTTTCTGAAAATTTGTAAAGTGTTTAAAAGTGCATCTTCGCATCCTCTTTCCATCCTAGGCATTCCTAGGGCATGTTTAAGGCATCTTAAGGAGGATATTGATGTAGAATTGCACCGAGGCAAATTAGGGATTAAGTTATTATTTTTCCCAACTATGTAGCTTAGTGTGTGTTCACTCTGTAACTGTGTAGGGGTAGCATCCGGAGACGCTTTAGCTTATCTGTAGCCCAGAACTCTGTGAGTAACAATGTTGTAAAGATATGTTCAATAATGATTATCTTCTGAACAATTGAACTATACTGTTTTCTGAAATGATACTGTTACTGAATGAATGATGTCCTAATTGTGAACTGTATTGTGGCATCCTTAGCAACCTACTGTTACTGTACTGTACTGCTACTGTCACAGAGATCTCTGTCGGTTTCCATGTTGGAATCACTACTATTTACTGTTATGATGGCCATCAACTGACTGTTCGGTCTGTTAAGACCTACTGTACTGTTTGCTATTGGATGTACCACTTATGATTGCTATGATCGAATAACTGATATACTGTTACAACTGACTGTTTTCAATACTGAAAGGACATTCATTCTTAACCTCTTTACGCATTATGTTATTCACTGGGCTTTAGCTCACTGCTCATATATATATGTAGGTGTACAGGCACCAGACCGTTGCTAGGAGCGTCGGGATAAACTCCAGTTTTGTCAAGCCAACCACTGTGTCTCACAGAGAGGTTCAAAGTCCGTCAAGCTAGGGCTTTTGGGGTGTTTTAGATTTTCCTTTTTTGTACCTGGTTTTGTAATACTGTATAGACTGAATGATGTTTTACTGTACTGTTCTAATAGGGATTAGGTCCCTATCCTGGATGACTATATATGGATGTATATGTATTGTTTATGTGTATATATATGAAAAGTCTTTTTGCATACAGAATGTCACAGCTCATTGGACATCTTTTAATTACTGTTTTAGCTTCCGCCAGCCCCTGTACTCTGTATTACTATTTCACTGTTAAGTAGGCCTTCGGTAATCTCGGATTATTGGCCAGTTACGGTACTAAACCCATAGGGGGCGGGTTTGGGTCGTGATAGAGAGGGAAGTAATTTTGTTGAAATGCGGAATGGCGGCAAAATGGCAATTATGGTGCCTAAGATGACGTGCTTGTTAGACGGTGCGCGCAAGTGCGATGGGACTTGATGGCGTGTGTCATGCACAGCTCATTAGGGAAAAGACGTATAGCGATCCTGGTTTTCCCTCCATTGATTATTGTAACCCGGACCTGGTTCCATGGGTGTTGGTTGTTGTTGTATCTTGTTTCCGTCCTTCGATTCTTTGTATATGAGTTTTAGGATGCGTTGGGCAGGTTTGTAACAGGTTGGGTGAGTTTTTAAACCAAGTGTTGCTGCCCAGAATTTTGGTTCTTCGCTCGAGCGAGGCTTTTGTCGCTCGAGCGAGCCCCTTGTTTTAGATCCTTCGCTCGAGCCAGGGTTCCTTAGCTCGAGCGAGAGTTGGGTGTTGTGTTTAGTGGCTCGAGCAAGAAGTCCTTCGCTCGAGCGTGCATCTGCGACTGGGTTTAGACTTGAGAGTTGCAATCCTTAGCTCGAGCGAGCTTTCCTTCGCTCGAGCGAGCGAGGACTATGTTTTGGAGTTCTTCACTCGAGCGTGCTTCTGGTTGCAGACCTGAAGCTTTGCATTGTTGGCTCGAGTGAGACTTTCTTCGCTCGAGCGAGGTTTTCTTTGTGTCTAGTCGCTCGAGCGACCAATCCTTCGCTCGAGCGAGCCTCTGTTATATCAGTAGTCAACAGCGAGATTACACTTCACTTTTTCATCCCTTTTGATTTCAAAACCCTAGATTCAGCTCCCTCTCTCTCTACACTTACCTTTTCTCTAGGGATTGATCTACTTCTAGTGTGTTTCTAGCCTAGTCCCTTTGTAAGAAATGTGCTCGGGGTGGGCTTCACTTTGATCCAAAAAATCTCGCATTTGGAGCATCTTTGGTTTTTCTCCTCATCTCCTTTGAGCTCCTAACTTTGAGGTAGGGATGATCTACTCCTTCTTATGAGTTTTGACATAAATATTAGTCATTTTGATTAGTTAGTAACGTTGGTTAATTTTGGGAAGGTTAGGGTTTGTTTGGTGGTTATAAAAAGGGGGTTTTCAAATGTTGAGCTCTGTGTATGAGAGACCTTGGAAAATGGAGTTATTGTTGTCAAATTAATGAAATTGAACCTTAGGGTTAATATTGAGAAAAATGGGGAAAATGCCCTAATTATGTTGAATAATTAATTTGGGTAAATGTGAAATTCAGTTGAGAATAATGAAATTGGGAAATTAAGGGAGTAAATGGTGTAGTTGGATAATTTAATCACTCACCTATGAGATTGTCGATATTTTATCTGTTGATGAATTTATTATCTGTTTAGAGATAACTGCTTTGGGCTATCGGTGGAGGATAGTCTTGATTGTTGTAGACACTGTATGTTGATTAGGGAAAACTGAAACTAATCGAACGTGTTATGTCATTGAATATGATGGTTGGAATAATACAGCAAATATGTGTATTGATTGATCATGGTATGTGATGAAGTGCTTAAATACATTATATATGTATCTTGTTTGGGAGGAGATAGGGGATGTACTCCAGTGTGTGAGAGGAGATAGGGAATGTACTCCATACACATATGTGTTCATATACTTTAACACATTATGTATGTAACTTGTTTGGGAGGAGATGGGGGATGTAATCCATATGTGTTCATATACTTTAACACATTATTTATGTACCTCACACGTGTGTTTATATACTTTAACACATTGTTTGTGCATCTATGTTTGGGAGAAGATAGGAGATGTACTCCATAGATGGTTATATGTTTAAATACATTGTATATGTATCATTATTTGGGAGGAGTTGGGGAATGTACTCCATAGATAATTAAGTTGGCCGAGGCGTCCGGGGTGAAAGTCCCGAGACCTTATAAAGTAAAGTATTAGTTACGTGAGATGTAGTCTCATTTTGAATCATGAGTAACGGAAGAGTTAATAAGTCGAGCGGTAGTCTCACTTAAATTGTTTGGTTAGATATTGAACCATAATTAGAAACCGATCTGGACAAATAAGGGAAGTGGATGGTAGCATGGATGTAATTGTTGTCGGGCTATGAGAAGGGTATGATAATGTCTATACGTGTCGATCATTTGTTGTGTGATAATGTTTTAGTTATTTCTCATATTGGGTTTAGTCCATTTCTATTGGGCTTTGGCTCACCCTACTTGGGACACCGTTTTCAGGTGCAGGAGACGTGCCAAGTTCAAGATCTTTACTTGGGAGGTCTTCGGAGTTGAAGACTTTGCTTTGTTATTTATTTTTTTGATTATATGTAAATACAAGCCGAGGGCTTTATCTGTAAAAGAGTTAGAACTTTTCTTTTGATTGACCAAGTAACAACTTGGAAAGATGTAAGCCTGCAGGGCATTCCATTATTTTTGTGAACAGTTGTAATTAATATGAAATACACTTTTGTAATATTAACTCTGATGTTTGTGTGGAAATGTAAACTATCTGTCATGTTTATGGAAAGATTGGATGTGGGAGTTATGTATTATTTTGAGGGCGTTACAAGACGCGTGGCAGAAACGGTTGAAATACTGTGCGTGACAGCTCATACGCGTGTTGAAACTCTTGGGGTTCTTGATTTAATGGAGCAGGACCTCGGCTAGGGGGACGATCTCGGCTGAGAAACTTAAACAAACTTGGTTATTGGTTCTGAAGTATTGATGAAAACAGACTAAGTCTTGGTCGTATTGAGCCGACGAATGATGACCTCGGTAATGAAGGACAAAGCAAGCTTAGCCGACGTGCTAAATGGAAGAGACGATATAGGTTCCATCACCTCAGGATGCCGAGGTAATAGAACCTAGGGGCAGTTGTGGGGACATAATTTTTGAATGACAGCACGTGGCCGAGGTGGCACCGAAGTACCAGTTGATGTGCCCCGTGTCCTGGTCACGACGCAGAGATAATCTCGGCTAGGCCGAGGTTATCTACGAAGATACCGGAATCCGAGATAAATGGATAAGGGACAAGAGTCCTAGAATGAGAGAGGACTTCAGTTTGGATAAAGATAAGACTCTTAGAGAGTTTATCCCTATCTAACTGGGAGTCCAAGATTAGCATTGAGGCAGAGTCCATTGAAGCTAGGCTTCTATTGGGATTAGGTCAGTGTTGGCTATAAAAGAGAGGCATCCTCGTGGGTCTAAGGCATGCTTTTAATATTTTGAATAGTGAGTTAAGCACTTTCGCTATCTTTGAGAGATAACTGACTTGATCGTCGGAGTGCCCCCGGGTGGACGAACCACCGCCAGAATCTCTTCTTTCTGTGAGAGGTCGTTCGGGTTTAATCTATTATGCCGGTGCTCTCCAGCTAAGTACTAGTTTGACAGTGTGGTCAGAAATCGACACACACATATATAATATACAAATTTTTTTCACTATAATCAAATTAAAACACTAAAATATTATACTTAATTTACTTATTTATTTATTTATCGTATATCTTATAATCTCATGAATTTGAAAGTAGATTTTTTTTTTTTTTTGAATTAGCCCTCAATTTTATAAATTTAGCCCTTATTTTGAAAATTTACTATTTAAAAATAGTGATTGTCCGAAGGCAGAAAGCCAATGAAATTTTCATTGTTTTACTCACTACACAAAGACACCAAACATAGTGGTGTTTTGGAAAGATGATTAAAAAATGACTTTTTAATTTTTTTTACTTTTTAGCTTTTTTTTTAGGAAAATGTTATGAATCCCAAATAAATTACTAAATTTTCTATCAAACTTCTCATATAGGTGTGAGACCCACACAAATCACATGTGTGTGGGTCCCACACTTATGTGGGAGATTTGATAGAAAATTTGATAATTTATTTGGGATCCCTAAAATAACTCTTTTTTTTTTGTGAAAAAGAAAGTGGATTAAAAGCTGAGAAATGATTTTTAACCCACTTCTCAAAATAGGCCATAGTGAATCGTGTCTTTTTATTTTACTTTAAAATTTTATATTCGTCATTGATGTTATTTGATAGATATGATAAGAGAATTTGACAAATATAAATTTTGCTAAAAAAAAACTTGATAAAAGATTATTAAATTTAAAGTTATTAAATGATTCTAGAGATGCTTGTTGAACATAATATATAGTGACGGAAAAAGTTACTATTAGGCAAGGGCATTTTGATTATAATTTTACGTGAAATGATTTATTCACTGAATTTGCTTTTGTTTGAATCGTTTGAATTTGTGTCAATCGGATGACTGTTCGGATGATCACCCAGATGACTAGTTTTACCCTCGTCTATCGCTGATGTCACCCTATCATTCGAATAATCGATTTGACGACTGACATGAACAAATTTAGACAATTCAAGTGACACCAAATTCGATAAATGTAGTGTTGCTCTAATTTTAGTCTCCAGAAAATTAAAGGATTGGAGCCCAATTTCTATTTTTTCTTTTTATGTACTATACTAAGTGAAACTTATGATGAGGGGGCTTTGTTTATCTATCTTTAAAAAAAAATTTACTTTAACTCATATAAAAGGTGTAAGAAGAAATTTGATGCGGGCATCTAGAACCCAACTAAAAGTTTGGATTGAAAATTACTTGTAATTTTGTGACAATGTTGCTAGTGATCGATTAAAAGACAAAATATAAAACAAGTTTTCTTTATTTTGATAAGGTAAATTACACGAACGTTTCATGAGATTTTTAACAATTACATAGATATTTATATAGTTTCTAAAAATAATAATCTCTTGTATACTTTCCCTCCTCTCCCTCTCTTCCTTTTATTTACAATAAATACACATATTTCTTGTGTTATTTAGAAGTTACAGATTGGACCAAAAAAATTGGTTTCAAAACTAATCTTATATTCGTACTTCATTTTTTATCACACAGCCAAACATTCCAGCAAAAATTATCATATCTTTTCTATTCCCTCTCCTCTCCATCACAACTTAATGGTGCGACCAGTTTATCACTTTCACTCGACTTTTGGTATCTAGCATGCAACATTCCATCACTTCGCCTATTAACGTGTGTGGGTATCTATACTATACTTGGCACGTGGCGAGCTCAACGGGCGTTACGTCAGCACCACTACACATCCACGTGGCAGACCCCTGAGGCACCACGATGAGTATGTCATTACCATCATGCATCCACGTAGCAGACCCCTTAGGCACCACGATGAGTCGAGATTGTATGCCTAGCCTAAACGAGGGCATGCACATCACCAAGAATGAAACAAGGCCACATGGAGCTGGCTTACTTAGAGCTCTTCATGGCCTTTCATAACTCAAGAAATGTATTCTCTACCCACTCACCCAACTCCATGGCAACACAGCCAGACTCTTGGCTCACCTATGCTCGGCTCACCTATGTTTACTTAGCTACTGAGGTGAGCCCTTGGCTCACCCATACATTCACCCTCTTGGCTGCCTAGGTCGGGAGCAGGACTTAGGCACTCCCGTTTGGGATCATTGGAGGATTGTGGATTGGAGGCTAAGACCTCAGGATCGTCAAGGTCGTGTAGCTATCTCCCTGCAATGATAGCTCCCCCTTTGACCTGGCTTAGAGAAAGAGACGTTGACCTTACACTTACATCTGATGCACATATGATACGCCTCTCAAGATATCACACCTACCCTTTCAGTTCCTATGAAACAACCTCCCTGAGGACCTGAATCATAGGACACAGCTAGTAGGGCTGATATCACCCTCCTGTCGAGTTGAGGAGAACTTGCCACCTGTCTTGAGGTTGCTTAGGCTCCAATACTCCTAAAGTCTATATAACGGCATCATAAGTGCAGCCACAAACACACAACAAGAGCAACAAGAATCACATAACATACATTAAGTGTTCAAGGTCTCTCACTGCCACCTCTTCCCTCTCTAAGCTTGCCTTGGTCTTCTACTACTCCACCTTCGATGATCTTAAGTCATTGAAGTGCCTACCATCTTCCCAAAGGTCAACGACCGATCGCCTCTAATCTCTATAACCCACATTATACTCCACTAGAGAAGAGTGGTGCCCACTTCACATGGCACCCAAAAAGAATACCGGAACCGATACAACAACATCCCAAGGTAGCGGTAGAGAAGCTTTGGTGGAGACCTCGAAACACAACCCCGACGGCTTTCCGGATGAACAATCTTCTCAACCGGCCATAGCGGAACAACTTCGTGCTTTGGTTGAGAATGTCACCTCTCTTCAACAAAACCAACAACTTTTGATGGATGCCTTATTAGCCTTACAAAGGGCGCCCATACTTCTATCGACATCTAACCCCATCTCATCATCACAAAATGGAGTTCTGCTATCAGCTCAGAATGGCTCAGAGGCTAACCTCGCCTTTCGAAACAACTTGCAAAACCAAGTAGGAGGGTAGACAGCTGTCCCGCACCCCCTACCGGCTCCAAGCCAAACAACCTTGCCACCAGTCGGTTTGGTAGGCGGAACTCACACCGCAATGGTTTCAACTTGCTCTCCAACTCTCCCGTCAGACTAGGTTCCTTCAGTCCAACCCCTGACATTGGACGAAGTAAAGGAACACATACACAACCTACTTCAGACAAATAAAGGTTACATCCCTACCTCTCCAGAACTGGATCTCCGTTCCCCGTATCCTATTAATATCGCAAGTCTCCCATATCCAACAAGGTACACTGTACCAAAGTTTGTCCATTTTGACGGACGGAAAGGGAACGCTAAGGAACACGTTTCGCGCTTCCTCAATGCCCTTGGTGCCCACCGAGAAGACCGAAACCTCCGCATGAGAGAATTCTCCAAGTCCCTAACAGATCGGGCGTTCTTATGGTACGCCAACCTTGCCGCTGGCTCTATCTTTTCGTGGGAGGACTTGGTGAAAAAGTTCTATATCAAGTTCTTCTACGTCGAAGAGAGGCTAACCACTCTTCATCTTATGAGGGAAACACAACGACTTGGGGAGGACATCCTTGTTTATGTTTGCCACTTCAGGAAAAAAACAGTAGGCATTCAAGACCCGATGAAAGAGCATCAACTGGTGTCAATGTGCATCGAATGGATGCTCACAACTTACAAGCTCCAGTTGGTCAATCACCACTTCTCTGACTTTTCTGCCTTATACGCTGTGGCTCGAAACATAAGCAAAACAGTAAGATCGGGGGCACGAAGGGAAGTTCCACAACCTCATTCATGGCGGGGAACGACACCTCCACCGTCCTCATGGAGGCTTAACAGACGCAACCACGCCGTATATGCAGTGGAAGGTTCCAATGGAAGAAGAACAAATCTTCAAGCAAAGAAGAGAAAATTTGATCAAGTTCCCCCACCGTTGCTTGTCTCGGTGGACGAGGCGCAAGCACTCCTCAACGCCTAGGTAGAAGACGAAAAAGTTTATCTCCCTGAACCAAGGTGACTTGTCACCAAAAAAGATCAAGCTCAGGCGGACTACTGCATATACCATCGCTCCGTTAAACATCCTACCGCTGAATGTTGGGCGCTCAGATCCCTAGTTTGAAAGATGATGGTTGACGACGCTTTGGAGCTACCTCGTCGCTAGATAGAGGACGTCTTAAAAGATCCTCTCCCCTGTCACAAAGATAATGGCAAGACGGCCATGATGCTTTCGCATTATGACGAGACGGAAGAACCAATGGTGTGTGAGCTCTTTGAGCTCGCAGCTCCTACTTGCCCAGATTTCGAGACCCCGCGTGCGATAGCACTTAAGAAATTGACAAAGTTCAAATGGTTCTTTGACCAGTTCGATTTGTCTGAAGTAACACGTTTTGAAGCCACCGAGGCCTTTCTAAGGCTTGTGGAGTAAAATAGTGAGGCATGCATGAGTGTAAGCGGATCGGTTAGGAAAGTGTTCCGAGATAACTCCTTGGCAATAACCTTTACTGAAGCAGACAAGCAAGTATCGTTCCCACACAATCGTCCCCTCTACGTCCCAGTGCTCATCAATCTGATGGAGTTTCAAAAAGGATTCATGGATGGAGGGGCTTCACTTAATGTAATGCCCTATTCTACTTTCCAGGCAGCCGGGATCTCACAAAAACACCTAGTTAGACAACCTATTTCCATCACCGGTTTTGGAAATCAAAAGATCAAAACCATAGTGCATGTCCAACTGGACTTAGCAGTTGGACCGATCCGTTCCACCACTAAGTTCCATGTCATAGAAGCTAAGACGACCTATCAGGCTCTTTTAGGGAAAACTTGGCTCCATAGATACGCCACAATCCCCTCTACCAATCATTAATGTGTCAAAGCGATTTACAACAACGAGGTAGTAGCCATAACTAGCTCTCAAAAACCCTTTCGGGTAGATGAAGCTGATATGGCGGATGCAGTGTTTTACAATCACGTTGATGAGGATGAACCCCCCCTGCCGCTCCGCGGAACTTCCATACCAAATTGGGATGACCTCTCGGAAGAAGATGCATCACCACCTCGAAGAAAGACGTTCGCTAGATCAGAACCCTCAAGAAAGCTCCCTAAAGTGACGAGGCTGCAAACAGAAGATGGCAGAGTGGTATACCGTTTATGACGGTCTTTGAGGTTGGCAAGTGTCACCAATGCCAACCCCCAGCTAGACGAAGTGGTAATCGCTTGTCACGAACCAAATGAAAAAGACTATCCTTGCTGTACCCTATCTGCACTGGCCCAACGCCCTCCAAGGGCAAAGAATAAAAAAAGCAAGGACAAGAGAAACAGAAAGGAAAAGAAAGTCATGGCTCTCCCAGTAAAAGAAAAGCATTTCAACAAATTCAATGATCCCTCAACAAGTCACTTGGATAGAGCTGGGGGCTCAAAAGTCGAATCCATTACTAAGGCAGCTACTTCATTCCCTAACCAAGCCCCTACTAACTCGGTTGCAACCCCAAAGAAAGATGGACTACAAGAAGTTAGGCCTGCTTCAAAATGCTTACAAGATGGCCCTTGGCCCCAAAAGCAAGAACTGGAAGAAATCAACATAGCCCGTGAAGGAAAACCCAGACGTCCTATCTCCATTTGTAAAGATTTGTCAGAAGAACAGAGAGGGCCCTTCGTCGAGCTAATCAATAAGTATTCGGACGTCTTTGCATGGACATATGAAGAAATGCCAGGCCTAGACAAAGAAGTTACCATGCATCGCTTGAACATCATCCCCTTGGCTCGCCCAGTCAAGCAAGGTGTTAGATTTTATAAGCCTGAGGTATAGCTCAACATCAAGGATGAAGTAGTAAAGCTGCTTGGAGCAGGATTCATCAAACCTATCCAGCACCCCACATGGCTTTTTAGCATCATCCTAGTCATAAAAAAGAATGGACAGATTCGAGTATGCGTTGACTTTAGAGACCTAAACAAACCCTGCCCCAAATATGAGTTCCTACTCCCAAACATAGATACCTTGATTGATTCGGTAATGGGACACCATATGTTCTCATTCATGAACGGTTTCAGTGGCTACAACCAGATTAAGATGGCTCCAGAGGATGCCCCCAAGACGGCATTTCGCACTCCTATAGGTAACTTTTTCTATACTGTAATGCCTTTTGGATTAAAAAATGCGGGAGCAACATACCAAAGAGCTATGACAGTCATCTTCCACGATATGTTGCACAAAACCCTGGAGTGTTACATTGATGATTTGGTGGTGAAATCCAAAGAAGAAGCTAATAATCTCAAAAACCTCCAAAAAGTCTTTGAACGTTGCAAGAAATACAGGCTTCGAATGAACCTGCTTAAATGCGCATTCGGAGTCACTATCGGCAAGTTCCTTAGCTGCATTGTTCACCGCCACGGGATAGACCCCGACCCAGCAAAGGTCGCCGCCATCAGAAATATGCCACGACCAACGAATATAGACGAACTGAGAACCTTCCTTGGTCGGGCATCTTATCTGAGATGATTCATCCCTGCTATGGCTGAAATAACACAACCCTTCAACTCATTGCTAAAGAAAGATGCCAGGTTCACATGGAATGAGGAGCACCAACAAGCGTTCGAAGTGGTGAAGTTAGCTTTAACCTCCTCTCTCTCCATGACTCCTCATCAACCAGCAAGGCCTTTACTTCTCTACATCACTTCCACACCGAGGTCAGTCGGAGCTTTGCTCGCCCAAGAAATCGATGGACTTGAACGACTCGTATACTACATAAGCAGGGTTATCCAAGGGGCTGAAGTCCGATACTCCCCCATCGAACGGCATTGCCTTGCCCTAGTCTTCGCTGCTAAAAAGCTCCGACATTACCTCATCTCTTACCCCATTCATCTCATGACCAGGAGTGATCCCATCCGGTTTTTTCTCACCAGACCTGCTCTCTCTGGCAGGCCAGCCCGCTGGCTCCTCTCGCTAGCAGAATATGATATCACCTGTAAAGCTCCCAAGGCCATTAAGAGCCAAGCGCTAGCCGACCTCCTGGCTTATTTCCCTAGCAGAGAACATGAGCCGCCCTCGGATGAGCTTCTAGGAGATGAGTTCCAAGCTGCTGAAATAAATGTTGAAGGAGAATGGAGTCTGAGTTTCGATGGATCGTCCACCTTCAAAGGGGGAGGAGCTGGAATAGTCCTTACTTCCCCAAACCTAACTGAAGTCAATTTGTCATATAAACTGGATTTTCGATGCTCTAACAATGAGTCAGGGTATGAAGCCCTGATACTGGGGCTTTTGGCGGCACTCAATCTAAGAGTAAGTCTCTTATGTATCAAAGGCGACTCTAATCTGGTGGTCAAGCAGACCAATGGAGACTATGCTATCAAAGAGCCCCCTTTGGCTCCATACAGAACCATCGTCCAAAGGTTGACAGACAAATTCGACACGGTAAGGATAGAACACGCTTCTCGCTCCAATAATCGACACCCGGATGCCCTCGCCACCTTGGCCTTTAAGGTGGAATTCTCAGAAAAATCAACCAAGATAGAAGTCCTGAAACGCTCTGTGCCATGCTCAGTAACAACTATCTTCCCTGAAAAAGAACTCGTCGATTGGAGAGCCCCAATCATCGATGAGCTCCGTACCCCCTCAGGTAAACTACCTTTGAGTGAGACCAAACACTTCACAATTTACCAAGGAGTCCTCTACTATAGAGGGCCCGGTGGTTTATTGGCACGATGCATCGACCTTATCAAAGCCAAGTCCAAGTTAGAAGGGGTGCACAACCGCTCCTGTGGGACAGGAGATATAAGCCTCTACAGGAGGCTACAACGACAAGGATATTATTGGCCTACCATGGCCAAGGAAGCGAATGACCTTCAAGGGAAGTGCACTAAATGTCAGGAATTCCCTCCAAAGGCTGAATGCAACTTTACAGAAATCACCTCCGACTGGCGTCAGGTATACATAGATTACCTCAAAGAAGAATCATTGCCACCGGACCGCTCTACAGCCGCAATAATTAGGAAGCGAGATCCAAAATTCTTTTTGCAAGGAGAGCAAATTTTTAGGCATGGCTTCGATGGAAAGCCATTACGTTGCATATCAGGAGCCGAAATCCATAAAGTTTTGGAACTTACTCACGGATCGAAGCACCAAGGTAGAGCAAAGCTATTTCAACATCTTTTACATATGGGGTATTATTGGCCTACCATGGAAGCAAACGCAAAAATGTATGCCAAACACTGCAAACCTTGCCAACTCCATGGAAATCTCATTCATGCACCCGCCACTGATCTACATAGTTCGAGCCCACCGTGGCGTTTCCACACGTGGGCTATGGATCTTATTGGCCCCATTTCTTTGCCATCAAGAGGACACATATGGATTGTAACAGCTATAGAGACCTATACTAAATGGGTATAAGCCATCCCTCTAAAAAGGCAACATGAGCACCTATCTCCAACTTCATCCGAGAATTCATCATATGTCGTTTCGGCATACCTAGAGTAATCCTTTCAGACAATGGGACCCCTTTTGTCAACCACCAAGTCGGACAACTCCTTGTCTCCTACGACATCACACACCATAAATCAATGCCTTACTATCCCCAAGGGAATGGCAAGTAGAGGCAACCAACAAAACACTCCTTAGAATCCTTTCACGGACTCTCAAGGATTATCAAAGGGATTGGGCACACGTACTCCCAATGGCGCTCTGGGCCTACAGAACATCCAAAAGACGGTCAACTCAAATGACCCCATTCTCATTGGTATACGGCACGGAAGCGGTTCTTCCAGTGGAAATTGCCATACCCTCAGTTCGTATGGCCTTCCGAAGCGAACTTACTCCAGACTCCAGATCCTCTGAATTGGAGATCCTTGATGAAAGAAGGGATAAGGCCCTGGCTAACCTCAAAGTTTACCAAAGTCGCATAGCTCGAGCCTATGATACCTTGGTGCGCCCTAGACAATTCCAAGAAGGTGACTTGGTACTTTGTGCTGCACCTCATGTCATGAGGGAAACCTCTACCCACAAGTTCACTCCCAAGTGGCAAGGAACTCACATAGTAAGAGAGGCCAGCGAGAATGGTTATTATAGAATTTCTGAACCAAACTCGCAAACTCTTTTGAGCCCTATCAATGCCAAATGGCTAAAGGCCTATTTTTCTTATGATGAAAGTGAGGAATCACCCCTGAGAAAGTCACTTTTACTGATGTAATGGCAATGTAAGACATCAGCTTATGCTTATGATAAATAAACAATCATTTGCTATCTTCATTCTCATTACGTTTTGTGTAACTATCAATAAATCATCAATCAAAAAAAAAAAAAAAAAAAAAAAAGAGAAGAAGGAGAGAGAAAACAATAATAATAAAAATATATACAGTACTTGGGGTTTTAGCTCAACCAGTACAAGAAATTCTTCAGCTTCCCTAACTTGGACCTATCTGGCTATCTAAGTCAAAAGCCTCATCTTCCACACTAACAAGTTGAGCCTCTACCATGGCTCTCCTCTCTCTCAAACTCGATATCGCCAAGTCCACATCCGCCAACACCTTGATCGCCTGCTCTAACTCCATCACAACCTTTTCCCTAGAAGATGCTGATTCCATCAAAGCCATGTCCATTTTCGCTAGCTCAACCTTGAGATGACGATTCTTTACTTGCACCTCCATGCGAGACAAACTCTTTCTCAGCCAGCTCACCTCAAACTCATGCCTCTGAAACTCAGCCACAACAGCCAGAAATGACTGAAACGTATCAATAGAAGTCTCCGGAGTAAGACCATGCAACCCGCTGAGCATATCGCAAAACGTCTCCAACAAATAGCGTCGTAAGAACATAGCCTCCAAACGCATGAAAGTGCTCGGCCTACGATAAAAAATAAAGCTTAGTCTAGGCAAATACTTGTCTCACACACCAGCAAATAGTACCTTGGGATCAAGGACCCGCTCCTTGCTATGAGGCCCTGCCAAGGATACGCAACTATCATCAAGACAGGCCACGGTAAACTCGCCATCCAAGAAAGGTAAACTAGCTTGACCGTCACAGCCAATGCCAGGAGCAATAGTATCACCACGGACACAACTACCACTCTCACCAAATGGCAAACTAGCAGCAACTCCCAACGAAGCAGGCAAAGTACCAGGTTGAACATCCACCAAAGGAAGGCTAGCCTGAGCACCAACTGAAGACACAACTGAAGGCACACCAAGACGACCATCAACTGATGAAAAACCTCTACTCTCACCAAATAAAGATATGGTAGGGACTCCACCAGAAGGTAGGCGAGATTGAACATCAGATAAAGGCAACCGACCAATTGGGTCATCAACATCGGACTCCCCAAGCCTGGATGGCTGTGCCACCGGATGCCCTAACTGTAATAGAGGAGGTGCAAAAGTCACTCTACTCTCACCACATGGCGCAACAACCTCAGATCTCACCCTATCAAGAAGAACATCTGTCTGCTCGAATGTAACCCTAACAACATCATCATCCCTCGTATTCAGATTGGCCTCTGAGCTATCCTCATTGTCACCCTCACCTTCGGAATCACTAAAATCATTAGCATTACTTTGTCTCCATGACCGCCGACGCAGAAGCAAATCATTAGCAGAGTTCTCTTCCTCAGAAGGCACGTTCGTCGCCCTAGGTGCCGCAGAAACATCATGATGAATAGCTGACCTTTGTACCTGAAGAAACAAAGCGCCTAACTTAGAAGCACATAAATGAAACATAACAAGAAAGAAAATCACGAAAAACAGAATAAAAACTAACCTTCATTCTCTGGGAAGGCTCCTTCCTAGGCTGGCTCAGGCGTCATTTAGTTGTACTAACTTCCCCTCGAAAATCTGTACTAACCACCTTCGCTTGACTCAACACATCAGAGAGTAACTCTAATCGTGCAAATCGAGATAACTCACCCCTAGCCAATTCGGTCTGGCCCTTCACGCGTGGTTGACACAGTTTGTTATTCAATGGGATGCATATAAACTCTAAATCCCCAATATCACCCCCGAGAAACTCTTGAAAGGCGGCAAAAGTCTTCCTCTAATAATGTCGCCATCCAACTGTCACCCACCTATACGATCAGCCCTCGTCGAATAAACTTGCCACACTTTTGGAGCCTCAAAAGATGAGTACGATAGAAGAACTGCTCAAAAGTATCAGTTATAGGAAGGACTACGCCAGGACTAGGGACCCCCTAATCAAATCCAAATTGGCGAGCCACTCTCGCCGGATTATAGGATATAGAGCCATAAGCTCCTCCCACAAAATAAGCAAGGAACGTGACAAGAAGCTACAAGCCGTCATTGTCTCGGCACTACTCAGTCGACCATCAAAAACCACCTCGGAATCTCTCAAGTCATACATCTGAAACGGAACCACCCCGACCACAGGTGGAACATACGGACGAGCTATAAACTTACTCTTATCATCAAAAATATCCATCAACGGCCCTCGAATGCGTACCCCGTACCACCTAGTAGCTCGGCGCTCTCGCCCCTCTCTAGACTCAAAATCCGTCAGTCTAGGAGTAAGCCTAGGAAACCGTTCATACAAGAACATATGCAGGAAGGAAGTCGATACATAACTAATAACATCATACCAACCCTTCGACTTCTCTGCTCCAACTTGATACATATCAAGCGGTCTGTATAGAGTCCCCAAAAACAGTGGCCCAAGTGCAACCGAAAGACTAGTCGCAAGATAAGCAGCAATATCAGACACAGACGGGTTTACTCCATCTTTGGGTGCTCCCTCGAAGATATACCGACTCAACCAATATGCAAGGAAAGAAGCAAGATAGGTCGGACTATGCTTATGCTTTTCATATCTAGGCCCATTTACCCCATTTTCCTCTATCTTGATTCCTTCTGCCGGAGATGGATTCAAATCTCGATACCAATACAGGAGACTAACCCTAGCAGCAAACCCAGAACCACCCTTACAAATCGCTGACGGCAACCTCTGTGCTTCGCAGGTACCTCTCTTCCTTCCTCTCTAATAGCTTGCCTCTCTTCTCTCTTCTCTCTTCGTGCCTTTGGAGTTCGATCAAAATACAAAAATCTCGCACCTCACAGTCCGTTTCAGCAGCCGTGGCGCCTTCGCACCACACAAACGCTGTCGGATCTCACCTCGGAGCTCGTCGGTGGCAAGCTTTTCCCCCTTTTTCGCGCCTGCAACCTTTCTCTTCCAGTTGAACTCTAGATTTTCTAGTCTTTCGCTCTAAGTGGGATTCTAGATTTTGTTTAGAGAGAGAACAAAAGGTATACCCAGACACAAAACTTCCCGAACAGTTTTCCTAATGGTATAGGAAACCTAGTTACAGATAACCATGTCAATAAAACATCCTTTCACACCTTGGGTAAAGAGAGATGACGTGGATAGCAACCGGATACTACAGAGTCCCTCTCTAATCTAGTTTCAAAAAAAAAAAAAAAAAAAATGAAGAAGAAGAAGGTCTGCACAATGGATAAAAGGAGAAAGTATACGAAGTAACCAGAATTTGCACAACTCTGGTCAAATTCAAAATACACGGAATATATATTTCTGTAAAAACGCAAGCTCCCCATTCGAACAGGTTGAAACTATACTAAAATGTGCACAACTTCTTTTAATTCATACAAATATAAAATTTTGGACGCAATAAGGCAATGTTCAAGTA